>PITA01010250.1:0-72998 GCA_004023965.1 Spilogale gracilis
CTTTTTTTTTTTTAATTTTTTTATTTTTTAAAATTCATTTGAGAGAGAGAGAGAGAGAGAGAGAGAGAGAGAGAGAGAGAGGCGGAGGGAGAGGGAGAGGCAGGCTCCTCGCTGAGCAGCGAGCCGGCCATGGGGCTGGACCCCAGGACCCCAGGACCCCAGGATCATGACCTGAGCTGAAGACAGCTGCTTAACCAAGTGAGCCACCAAGTTGCCCCCAAAACGGTCTTGCTTCTTATACGCTAAGGAAGATGGTGTGAGCTTTTGCAGTGAATGTGCTCTGGGGTTAGACAGATGTGTATTTGAATTCCCAGTCCGTCATTGACTATGACCTTAGACACCTTCCTTGATGCTCATTTCCCTCATTTGTGAAATGGGGAGAAATATTACCTGCCACACATGGTGAGAATGCACTCCGATAATGTGGGGTCTGGTACATTTTGGATGCCCCAGGGGTGTCAGTCCTCTGGGTCGCTTGTCACTCTTCTGCTCGTTTGGCTTCCGGGCAGGCTTCCTGCAGCACTTGAACTTACCGTGCATCACGGATGACTCATGTCCCATGTTCTTATCCCTGCCCTGCCCTTGGCGGTCTGCTGGCAAGGTTCAGGGGCAGCGCCCTCTTTTCCTCTCCTCCTGCAGACCCTTGGCTACCGGTGCTTTAGCTTCTCTGGGAGAGTTTGCTAACTACCGAAGGATCCATATTCACTCCCAAGACCAACAGGGTCCTGGACTGAATTTGCCTCTCTGCCGCCTTCCTATTCATTGAGTCCCAGGGCAGTGTCTTTCTCCAGGGAAGGGGGTACACTGGCTAAAACAGTTCATACTGTGCCTTTGGGTTATTTTATGACATGCAGAACTCCCCTGAGAGCATTCTGGTTTGCATACGTATCTGCTCTGCGACCCAGCGAGGAATATTTCCTGGCTTCTCATCAATCACTTTTCATGGCGGGAAATGACAGCCCAGCTGTCCCTTCTCTGGATGCCTCCTTCTCTTACTGACTGACATGACAATTCTCAGACCTGGGGTGCAGACAGTGTGTTGGGGTTCCCCAGTATCTCAGCTGGGGATTAACAGTCAGATCAATGGGTAGAGGGGGACAGGGAGCCCCTTCTCAAGTTGCTGGGAGGCCTCTTAGAAAAGACTACTTAGCTTTATTACAAACAGGCACATGAGATCTAAGCAGGAAGGCAGGAAAGATTTCCCCGAGCCTCTCTAAGAGTAGATGACAAGCATAGCCTTTTAGGGACCTGTTAATTCAGAGACAAGAGCCTCTGCCTGGTCGGCTGTGTGGGGAAGAATTTCCACATGCCGTTCAGGTTTTGCAGGCTTCAGTCTTCCTTGTCTGCCCTCAGGAAGCCAAATAGAGTCTGTCTTTTTTCTGACTAGAATTGGCAAGAAGTAGCAGCCATGTCCTACTTCCCCCATTGAGCCAGTAAAGGAGGATTTCTGGGTAATTTGATTTTTTGGCTCATTTGAGGAAGCTACACACACTATCAGAGATAAGAATGCAAAACTCACCCTAGTGGCTTTCACAGGAATCAGGGGTTGGACATCTTGGCCAAGGAAATGCAAGATATGAGAGCAGCCACAGCAGCCCCCTCCTTCGGGGGGCCCCGGGGATACACGTCTTCAGTTCCCTGCCTTGTTCTTTTTTTCTAAATTGGCAGGAACCCCTTCCCCCTCAGGCAGACGTGAGTGCCGTGTAAAAGGATAATTTTGGTGAATTCTGGAATAATGGTATTCATTGCGGCATCTCAGAGACCTCTGGGGTGCGGGAAGCCATTGAAGGCAACCAGGACAATGCCACCACTTCCCTGTCTCACCCTCTCTCACCAAAGGATGGGTGACTGAGGAGTATTCATATCAGTAAGATCTAGTCGAGTCGGATCATTATTGGTTATAGTCGGCAGAACCGACTACAGGAAATGCCTTTCTCTCTATTTTCCATCAATTTACTCAGTAAGAACTTGAAAGTTGCTAACTGAAGACTTCTGGGCGATTCAGCTGTTATCACCACCTTGGCCATAAAATGTTGACGCAATTTTCATGGTCTTCAGGCTTAAGGTTAATCTGGATTTGGTTGTTTGTCTAGGGATGGCAATGGATTTATGTTGACTATTGTATGGTGGCTTGGTGAGCTCTGGCTGCTACAATAAATATAGTAGATTGGGGGATGCTGAAAGAGTAGGCATTTCTTTTCTCACAGCTCTGGAGCCTGGAAGACCAAGATCAGTGTGCCAGCATGGTCGGGTTCTTGGTGAGAGCTTGTTTCTTGACTTGTAGGTGGTCTTCTCGTTATGTCACCCTATGAGGGAGAAAGAGAGCTCTCTGGTGTCTCTTCCTCTTATCAGGGCATTAAGCACATCATGGTGGTTCCACCTTTGTGAATTCATCTAAACCTAATTATTTCCCAAAGGTTCTACCTCCAAATATCATCCCACTGAGAATTAGGCCTTCAATATATGAATTTTGAGGGGACTCCACAATGTGGTTTCTACGTGATTTATTCTCTGGGATGTGGGATATAGATGAAAAATATACTGGTTACCAAACATTCTACAGTTGAATGGTAAACTTATAAATGGTAAACCAGTTGTGTTCCATGGACACAGAAGTGAGAGACAAGAAGAGAGAGAGACGAAAGGGGGGCAGAAATTTTCCATTGTTATTGGATAATGGGTAGATAGGCACGAAGCCATTGGTTGAATCACTGAGCTGACCCACATGAGGAATGTAACTTCTGAATTTACTTGTCTTAGCATCATCTTTCACCAGTGGGCTTTCAAATTTAGTGTATTTTGGGATAGAGGGGCAAAGATATTTATACAAATTATGTGGGAATTGCTAGGTATTGGCATAAGGGTATTGAATAAATACAGGATCATATCACAGAAATAGCACTTGCTTGCAAGATGGAGGTTTGGATTCTTCATCAGCTCTGACAACTTGTTGCTAACATGCCCTCATTTGTGGAAGTGGGACAAGAAAGGTGGGCTTGGTTCCTAGAGTTATATAAAGAAAGAGGAGTGACACAGGGTAGTGATTCCAGAAGGCTGTCAGCATGAATCTTTCTCCAGTCTGTGACAGTATTTTCTCTAGATTGTGATGAGAGGGCAGAATAAGTGGTCAGCCTGCTATGCGGTTGAGCTTCACTAAACCTTAACCTCTCCTTACACTTTCATCACTGATGACCCACATCCTCTGATGCATTCTGTCTGCCAAAATCAAATCTGCCCATCTCAAGATTTAAGTAGCCCTGGCCTGAGATTCAAAAACTCTTATTATGTCTCCTCACTCTTGTTCTCCCTCATACCTTAGGCTGTAGGAAGGGAGAGAAAACACACACACACACACACACACACTCCTTTCTTGGTGAAGGGCAATTATTTTTTGGGTGATAATGTGTTCTTCCTTAAATGAAAGGTGAATGATAGCAGATGGCAGTCTCCAAGCACACCTGCAGATCCTTTTGGAAGGTTTTTAATGAGGGAATGAGGAGCTTCCCAGAAAAGAGCTCTTCATAAGGGTAGAAGGCAACAGAGAAATGGGCTTGACATCATTACCAAGCTTCAGCCGTTGGAAGGAAGCCAGTACCTTATCCATGGCCCAGTGAATCCCCTCTTGGATTTGTCTATGGCCCAGTACCACCGAAGACTCATGTCCAGGCCTTCTGGAGACGGAGGATTGTGAGTAGAGACTGAAATAACTTGTTTTTTCTCAAAATCTCCATCAACTCTGGAGCACAACTGTGCTACTCTAGTATCCCTCCAGCAGCATTTGGCACAAAAGAGGAAGGGGCACTTTCTTTTAATTTGCTGGTGAAGGTGAAGGGAACCAACAGAGATGGCCTGCCTAATGGGAGTGACAGTGATGGCTATCAGGCTCAGGGGTCCCCAGTAGGGACAACACCCAAGGTGATGATGCAGGTAGCCATAGTTCTGGGCAGAAGTGGCTCCTCTGTGGTCAAGGGGCCCAGGGCAAGATGCTTTGCTATAGAGCACAGCCTGGTGGGCAATGGTGGCCCCATCTCCGGGCATCCCCGAAGAGGTAAAGATATGGTCAGTCATGTTTTTTGGGGGAGCATCTGTGATATACACTTCTTGGGTCTCCCTTGGTTGGGGGGCCCTGGCATGTCAGGTGTGAGTGGGAAATATGGCTAAACATGGCCTGTTATTATTGACATGAACGTATTTTGTATGCAGGGCTTAAAGTACTGTGGGAAGGGGTAGGTCCAAAAGAGCAGCTTGCCACGATCTCCACGAATCCAGCATTTTTAGGGGTGAGATTTCAGGAGATTTTGGAAGATGGCCAAGTTATCTGGGTTAACAGAAGGAAAGCATTTCCAGACCCCCAGCAGTGTTGTCGAGAGGGCTACCCTTTTAGCTACATCTTTCCAGTCCTAGGCTAAGATGTTCATTTTGGAGCCTGTTAGACACAATGTCTGCAATACTTGGGAATCCTCAGTGGCCATTCTTGGTCTGTGGGGATTTGGATCAAGAGGTAGAAATGGTCACTTCAGTTTTTCAGTGCTTGGGACAGCGAATCATGAGAATGTCCATTCTGCATAATTTCCTGGGAAGTCGAGGACGAGTTCCAGACTGGTAAAAGTTGCTTCTGTCACTTTTTAGGGTCATTTTTTATAGTGACCTTGACCAAAAACTCTTCCTTTTAGAGTGAGATTCAATTCAAAGATTCCCAATTATTTCTCTATGAAGGATATCTTGTTCAAGATTCTTTGCCTACCGATCTTGGGTTTTGGAAGACCCCTCTACTCCCACTAACCATGCTATTTTTCTAAGTAGTCACTATTTTCCTTACTTTTTATTTTAATAAGAGATACATTTGTCATCTCCGGGGCTTTGATCTGTGTGAGCGTGCCAGTTATCCCAGATTGAGACAATACTGTGTTGGGCCCAAACAGAGAAATAGGACAATGTCATCAGCCTATGTAGAACTCCTCTGGGTCAATGCATGGATTTTATTAGATTTTTAAAATACCAAATGGAGTTGTGAACATTCTTCTTCTCTTCTTTTGAACCTCAGGCTGGGAACAAGCCCTTTGTTTTTTTTGAAGTTGTTCTGCCCTGTGGTCCAAGTGAGGGAAAGGACAAAGAGTTCAGAGAGATCTGTGCGTCCCTTCCGGGGCCCTCTGTGGTGGGACAATGTCCTCACATACACGTAGCATGACCACAATATTTGGAGGGATGGCTAACCTGTTTGCTGGTTTCATATATTGGGTCTGAGGGCAGTAATGGTTGCTCCATGGGTACCGATGCTGGTGATCCTGTCCCTTCTTTTCCAGAGACATTCCCCACCAGGCGAAGGGTGAGGCAGAGAGAGGAGAGGAAGAAGAAGCAAAGGAGCAGGTGGGAGAGGGGGCAAGACCGGGCACGTGAGAGGCGAAGCCTGGAGCTGTTGCCAGGGAGGAAGAAAGAGGATCATGCTGACATTGTCTTCAAATAATTGCAGTTACCAAGAAAGAAACCACAGCTGATGACAGCAAATTATTGAGTGACTGAGAGTCAGAAATGCGTGTAATAAGTGAAGAAAAGCAGCGCAAGTGAGAGAGAGAGAGAGGTAGGGGAGGGGTGGGGGGTTCTGACTACTGACTACTGTCCTCCCTTTTTAGACCAAAGTGCTTTTACATTTTCTCTGCCTTTCTACTTTTCGGAAAAAAAACAAAGACAAGAAAACATGGGGGCACCTAGGTGGCTCAGTTGGTTCAGCGTCTTCCTTCAGCTCAAGTCATGATCCCTGGGTCCTGGGTTCAAGCCCTGGCATTGGGCTTCCTGCTCAATAGAGAATCTGCTTCTCTCTGCCTCTGCCCCTCCCCCACCACATGTGCTCTCGCTCTCTCTCTCTTAAATACATAAAGTCTTAAAAAATTCCATTTAAAGGGGCGCCTGGGTGGCTCAGTGGGTTAAGCGACTGCCTTCGGCTCAGGTCATGGTCCCGGAGACCCAGGATCCTGTCCCACATCGGGCTCCCTGCTCGGCAGGAAGCCTGCTTCTCCCTCTCTCACTCCCCCTGCTTGTGTTCCCTCTCTGGCTGTGTTTCTCTCTGTCAAATAAATAAAATCTTAAAAAAAAAATTCCATTTAAAAAAGAAAAAGAAATATATATATGACATAAGTATAGAATAAACACCCATGGTTTATGTTTCATAATTTACACAGATGATTTATTACAGTTTTGAATAGTCTAGTGTCCAACGGTTGTTAAATTCTTGTTTTTCCCTCAGTGGGAGGTTGGCAGATAGGAACGCTTACTCCCGCAGCCCTCCTCCATGCAATGTTCCTAGTTCCTGGGCATTGGGGAGCGGGATTGCTCGTCGGGGACAAGGAGCTCAGCTTCCTGGTTTATGGGTTGTTGAACCAATGCCTCTTCTGCGGTGGGTCTGCCTGGGAGCCTGCATCATTCTCTCTCTCACCCTGGCAACCTGCTCTTCCTCTCCAAGCCACGGCTGCTTGGCTGACTGTGGCAAGGGCAGGGAATCTTGGTTGGCAAACAACGAGGAGGGAGGGCAGGATGGAGCATGGAGCCCTTCAACACTTACCTCCGGACCCTAGAGAATGTGGCAGGACTGAAGAGGAGAGTGGAGACCCATGTGTTGCACCATAAAATTCTAGGGACGCTCCATCTGCACTGTAGGCCTGAGGCTACCCAGCGTGACAGTGTATATAAAATTTCTGGCTTATGCTTCTTAATACCAGTCTATAAAAATAACAGTCCAACTGGATGAGATCATGGCAATGTTGTGTGGGGCCATATGCCATGGGCTGAGTTGGTGCTGATGGATATTTGGAGGCTTATGTTCTGGGACTTGTTGGTTTGGGAAGAAGAAATCAGAGGGTGGGCATGGGCCCAGAAGTAGGAGAAAGGGAACGAGGAAGAGGATGAGCCTATCTTAGAAGTGAGGCCCATCAATTAAAACATAATGAGGAAGACTAAGGGGAGGGATATTACCATTTACTGGGCATCAATCATGTGTCAGAGAATGTTTATGTTGATGTTTTGTCTCATTTAATCTTCTGTGCAATATGAGTCAGACTGTGGCAAGTCCCATTTTTCAAAGGAGGTAAGCTGAATTTAGACATAAGCAAGTATCTGAGACTTGACAGAAGGCTAGAAGGGGGGTAGAGATAATATTCAAGCCCAGGACTTTATGAGCCCAAGGCTGTGATCCCTCTTATGCTACAGGATATTCACCCCAGGGGGAAGTCAGTTTTGTTGTGGACGAACATCTCCAGTTGGTGTCTACATGGCTGTTGGGAACTGTTCTAGCTGATTCCAGTCTATCGAACCGAGCAGTTGACTTGGGATCCCGTGGATGAATGACGAAGTTCTCTCCTTTCCAGGTTCGAGTGATGTGGGATGGGCTGTATGGACAAATATGGTTGCTGTGGGGTCAGGCTGTTGGGGACGAGTGACCAGCTTCCTTAGGGGTCATTTAGACACGTGTAGCTCTAACAGATGTGTGCAGACTACTAACCAGGCTTGTCATGGGCAGAAGACCCTTTTGGTATTGTTATGGAAGGACCCCTGCCTCTGAACAAGATCCAGAGTAATTTAAAAACCTGGTCCAGTTGCATCTCTATATTATATTCCTATAAAAATATAGCAGCTCCTGAATGTCTTCTAGGTCTCAGATGCTTTATGTACATGATGTTGTTTGATTTCCACAACTACCACATTAGGAAGGTAGAATTGGCTCCATTTTATGGAAGAGAAAACAGAGGCTTGGAGGGGATAAGCAAACAATCCTCAGCAATACTATGATTAAGCCGTTGATCTGATTTGAATTCCATCTGCCTGATTTTGGAAATTCTTTTCCAACCCTGTCTGTCCCATCTCAAGAGGGACCAGGGAGGATCCTGTCCCCTTAAGTACATTGGGTGTGCTTTGGTTAAAACAGAGCCCGAGATCATATTTGTCACCAACTTAATAAATTATGTTGAGAATTTATTTAAAAAATCTTGCATAATCCAGCTGTGAAATGACACTTTTACTTAAATTGGAAACAAAATTTTTTTCTCTCTTCATTGAATGTGGCTCACATTTTTTTTAAAACCAAATAATGTTTCATAACAGCTTTCTTGAGGTAGAATTCCTATACCATACAATTCTCCCATCGCAAGTGTCTAATTTAGTGGTTTTTCGTATGTTTGCAGAGATGTACTGTAACCTTTGTGAACATCCTAAGCCACATTTATGAACATCTTCATTTCCACAGAAACATTATGGCTTTTTTTTTTTTTTTTTTTAAGATTTATTCATCCTGAAGAGAGAGAGCACATGTGCAGGGGGAGAGGGGGAGGGAAAGGGGCAGAGGGAGGGAGAGAGAGAATCTCAGCAGACTCCATGTTGAGTGTCAAGCCTGACAAGGGGCTGGATCCGAGGACCCTGGGATCATGACCTGAGCTGAAATCAAAAGTTATCCGTTCAACCGAGTGGGCTACTTTATTCAGAGAAAAGAAAGTAACATTAAACAAAGCTGAGAGAAAGAGGACCTCTCCCTTTCCACCCTTTTTGTACTCAAGATACAGAACCACCCGGACGCAATCAACCTATGCACATTGTTTAATGTCGGCTTTTTTAAGGTGACATTTCCCATCTTGTTGGTTTGCATTTATAGCAAATATATTCCCTCACGAGGACGTGCAATGATTTACTAATGCCCCCCCTTTCCGTGCGCCATTAGGCCTCTTTTTTCTATCATAAATAATGTCGCAGTGAACATCTTTGCACAAGAAGCTTATTTCCCCTGTTGAATATATTTCAGTAATCCCAACAGTCAGAGGGTATCAACATGTCCCCCTCTCCCTTCTCCCATGCTTATTCCTAAAGAGGGGACTCCGTTTCACCAAATAAAAATATTATCTATCTATCTATCTATCTATCTATCTATCTATCTATCTATCTATCTAATGTTTATAAAACTTTATACATAAACAGTTTTTGCTTTCATTATATATATACGCAAAAATAATTTTGCTTTCATTATATAAATCAGATAGGCAAGAATCTGTGAGGGCAAACATCATCCATTTTCTGAGAACCAAGAAAGACTGTCCTTTATGTGTCCCACCTGGTGACTTAAATAGCTTCGCCATTTCTCTTAGAAAATTATTCCCATGGAAGGTGATTCCCTCAACCCCCTGACCTTTTATTGGTTGCTGTCAGCCTGGGGCAGCACTTTGTTTCCAGCTGTTCTTAAAAGCTACTTTTCCAGCTTAACTCTTTGAAGGCTGGCAGGGGTGAGGAGGGTGGGGGATGGGAGGGGGGAAGGGTGAACTTACAGAGATCTGGGGAGTTCTCCTGCCTTGATCTTTAATGTCCATACAAGAGGGGCTCTTAATGTAAACAGTGCTGAGTCCCTGAGAGAAAATATTTTAGGGTGCTGGTGTACTCACCCCTGATGCCTCGACTCCCCAGGAACATGTTTTGAATTCCAGGATTTGTGAAATTCTGTATCCGTGAAAGGTGCTCTTGGCTGTAAGCTACAGTAAACCCAAATCAAATTCGTTTAAAAGAGACCCGGAGTTTTCGTGTAATTAGAAAGTCCAGAGATAGGGCTGATGCCCAGCCCAGCTGGATGCAGGAACTCAGGATGCTATGGGGACTGGGTATTTTTTCCTCTCTCTCCTCTGCTTTCCCTGGTACGCACACAGCCTGCTTCAGGCTCTGCCTCAAGAACCCTCACCACTCCCCTTCCTTGCTTCATAGATGTCTTATCTTTTCGTCTATCTTGCCATCCAACTGCACGTGTCCTGTGTGTTATGCCACCGGAGTGTAACAAATACATTGGATTCCTCTTTCTGGACAGAGAAAGACCCCAGAAGCTGGGCCTGAGCTGAAGATCTCAGGTTGGGCTAAGTGTGCCTGCATGGCACGGGAGGTGGGAAGGGGAAGCCGGATGGGGGGAGCCCAGTGGCTGATCACCAGGGGGGCAGAAGGCTGAGGGCTGGGCCAGGAGGTGGGGGCCACAGCGTGAATCTGGAAAGCCAGCATTGAGTGGCCTTGAATTGGGTTCAAGAATAGCCCCCACATGCCAGGGCACGGCGCAGGGCATCTGCAGCCTGGAGAGGGAGCCCTTTGGGTGGGAGCTGCCCTTGCCCTCCTTTGGGAGCCTGTGATTCTGCCCCCAAAACAGGAGGCCCTGGAGGCCAGGAGAGTCGGGGTTTCTCCACTGGACTGTCTTACCAGTGGCTGTGTGACCTGGGGAAGACACATCCCCATTCTAGGTCTGGGTTTCTCCAGATGTTCGGGGCCGGGTTGGCTACCAGACAGCTGGCGGTTGCTCTCGGAGTTCTCCAAGCCATAAACCTCTTCTGAGGAGTTAATTGTTAACTCAAATGTAAACTGTTGATGGCAGTGGGTGTGACCCCCTCCTGGGTTATTTGCATTTTAGAATGTCCTCCTAGGAGACCAAAATTCCTTGAGGACTCTAAAAGAATGGAGTCTTAATGGTAGCGTAAAGGGCACATGTGTGTGTGTTGTGGGGGGAGGGAGGGAGGGAGGGGGAGATGGGTTTGTTTAGAATTCCTCACATCTTTGATGGTCCCAGCTCTATTGAAGGGTAAGGTTTCTATGACTCATCTGGGATGCTCCAAGGGGCACTGACAGTGGGATGCGCAAGAACCATTTCAAATATTTTATTGAGCTGCAATAATTCTGTATGAGCTAACTGAATTATCAAGGATTGAGTCAGGGCGATTGTCATTCATGGTTATTTGCGATTGGAGGGGTTGTGGAATTACCAGATGAGGGCCAATAGATTAGGTGATGCCCTGAGTCTCCTCAGTAGTATGAGATCACCCTGTGAGCCTGGCCTGACGTCTGTGCCCTCGTTTCCTACCCCTTATCTTCACCAGAGAGCCCCATGCGGGTTGACCACCAGAACAGAAATGCCTCTAGGCCAAGGCTTGTCTGACTGGTCCACTGCTGGGAGCTGGGGTCCGGCAGATATCAGGTGCTCTGTGCATTGTGGTTGGAAGATGCTGTTATGATCTGTTTCACAGGTAAGACATGTAAGTCTGAGAAGTTCTTCCAGCTGGAGAGTGGTTCTCCGGAGGCAGCTCCATGATCTGTGGGGCTGGAAGGCTTCCCAGGCAGGTGGTCACAGGACGGGCCGAGCTTGCCCTCTGCTGCTGGCTGAGGGGTCTGAACCAGAGCTTCCCTCCTGCTCCAACTCCCGTAGCCACGGGCCTGACCATGTGGGGCTGGCTTAGGTTGATTTTCAGGACAGAGTCTTTGAGACAGAAAGTAGACCACTTTGCATACCTCCCATCCCGGCTCTTCCCACCTTGCTTTCTGTGAGATCAATAAAGCGAGCTCATCACTTCAAAGAAGAGAACTGACAGGATGTTAGTGATATGACAATTCATGTTTTCTTTCTTTTTTTTTTTTTTTTTTAAAGATTTTATTTATTTATTTGACAGAGTGAAACACAGCTAGAGAGGGAACACAAGCAGAGGGACTGAGAGAGGGAGAAGCAGGCTTCCCGCCGAGCAGGGAACCTGATATGGGACTCGATCCCGGGTCTCCAGGATCATGACCTGAGCCGAAAGCAGTTGCTTAACCAACTGAGCCACCCAGGCGCCCCAACAATTCATGTTTTCAAACAAATATGAGAATTTTGGAAAATCTGCATCTACCATCACAAGCTTGATGGCCTCCTGATACTTCAAGACTCCTCTGCTGAGATTGGTAATGATATTAACAAATGTGCCTTCTTTGATGCCGTATAATGAAATATGTCAACATAGGGAAGATCTGTACAACTCTGTGAATTAATATTTCCCAAATGATCAATGAATGGTGCTCCCAAACCAGGCACGGATAAAGAGCCACTGAAAGTACAAGGTAGACCAGTGAGATTCTATAGATCAGTGTATGTACAGAAAGCTCACTGAGATAATTTTGGATTCCACAATGCAAGTAGACTTTAGGAAACTACCATGTGTGAGCTGTGGTGTATTATCAAAGAAGAATATCTAAAATCCTCAGCAAAAAGGCTATTAAATACTACGTTCTTTCCCAACTACATATCTTCACATACTCAACCAAAACAAAACATTACAACAGACGGAATGCTGTATCCAATTGTCTTTGAGTCACACATTTTAAAGATTTGGAAAAATGAAAACACATTTCTCCTCTCCTCACTAAATCACTTGTTAGAAAGGATAGTTTTTATAAAAATGTTACTACAGTCTATATATAATGAGTTTCTTATTCTTTTTAAATGAGTCAAGAAATCTTTAAAATGTTTTATTTTCTGAAATGGTAAATATTGAGGGACGTAACAAATGTAAACCAGAGCTTTTGCTTTAGGTTATTTTTAAAAGGGTAACCAGCAGCCATTCTCCTGTTCACGATATGTGAACTGCTGATATAGAATACACAAAGAACTACCTCAGATAATAAGACAGGATCCCAACAGAAAAAAAATGGGCCAAGGATACAGACAGACAATTGATGGAAAAAGCCATCAGACATATGAAGAGTTGCCTGGACTCATTATTAATCAAAGAAATACACATAAAATTGTGGTATGACTTGACACCTATTCCTGGCAAATGTAGAAAGCCACGTAATGACAAGTGTTGGTGCATGGGGGTGGGGGAGGGGAGCCTTTGCTGAAAGTCAGAAAAATACAGCCATTCTGGGCAGCATCTACTAGTTATTGCAGTTAAATAGGCACAGTCCTTCTGACATGGCAATCCTACTTTTGGGTATGGGAACAAAAGAAATTGTCACACAAGCCATTTGACATGTGTGCAGCTGTTTGTGATAGTGGGAAGCTGGAAGCTTGCGGATGCCCCTTGCTGTGGTGAATTGGGAACAGGTGAATATACACTTGTGGAGGTCCATATGCCATGGGTATGTCACAAAGGAAGTGCTACGGGAAATGAGAAGGAAGCAGAAGTGATCCCCAGTGCTATCTTATTTGTGTGGATTAAGATTACAGTCATAGGAAGCAGATTGTGTTTTTCAAGAAAATACATGAAAGGGTCTTCACTGTATAAAGTTCATAGGTTACTAGAGAATGTCATGGACTACATGGCTTAAACCAATAGAAATGTATTCTTTCACAGTTCTAGAAGCCAGAAGTCTGAAGTCAAAGTTGGCAGGGCTGGTTCCTTCTGGGGACTGTTCCAGGACTCTCTCCTTGCTTCTGTGATTGCTGGCAATCCTTGGTCTTCCAAGGATTTGCAGACCCATGGCTCCAGTCTCTGCCTTTGCCTTCCTTCTCTGCATGTCTGGGTCTTTCTCTGCGTCCAGATTTCTCTCTTCTTATGAAGACACCAGTCATGTTGGATTTAAGGGACTCCCTTGATCCAGTATGACCTTACTATAACTTGATCATAACTGCAAAGAACCTATTTCTAAGTAAGGTCACACTCATAGGTTCTAGGTAGATATTAAATTTTTAGAGGGGACACTATTCAACTGTATATACATCAAACATATGAGAAGTGTTGGCTACATAGGGAAAGGGAATGAGAATGTGAAATAGGGATGAATAGGTTTAAACAAGCAAGCAAACAATAAGCAAGCAAGAGATGGGCCTTTATAGAATCAAGGAATGTCCACACAGTCAATCCACAAAAAGAAACTTGCTTGCATCAATCTTGGTTCTAGATTCAGGAATACAACAGCAACAAACCCTAAATAAAAAATAAATATAATGTTCGTTGAGAATTTTTAAGTGCAATCTGGCCTTGACATGGGTTTGGAGAGAGAATTTACACTAACTGAAAGTTCCAAAGGACCCCAAGCAGAGAATTCATTGAGTTTAAGGCAATAACTATTTGGGGCACTTGGGTGGCTCAATCAGTTGAGTGTTGGACTCTTGATCTAGGCTTAGGTCTTGATCTCAAAGTTGTAAGTTTGAACCCCACATTGGGCTCTGTGCTGGGCATGGCATGGAACCTAATAAAAAATATTAAAAAGAAAAGTAATAATGTTTTGGTAGTGCCTCCTGCCATTTGGATTAAGTAAATACAAGTGTTCTTGGAAGAAAATAACCTCTTTATTCAGGTCTCAAAGAACTTCCAGAGATAAAATGTCTGAAAAACCAAGAGAGATAAAATAGTACATTTAACTTCTACACATGTAGAGGAAGAAAATAGAGTAAGACAAATTGAAATCAATGTTAAGGATGGTAAGCAGAGAGAAAAAATAACGGGGAAAAACAACTTGTACAAAGCACAAAAAGAGTATAATGAATTAAAATATTCTAGTATCATCATATATACCTATGAGTGTATGTGCACATGTGAGTGTGTGTGTGTATATTCTAAACTTACTGGTTAGGGCAGGTTGTCAGAATAGCTTAAAAATAAGTAAAACTCATTTATGTATTTTTTACCTGAAACAGGACACACAGAGTTTGTAAACATAAGGGTAGAAAAAGATTTACTAGAGAATAGTCCATAAATGTTCATTCATGGAGCTATATTAATATCATGCAAAATATGCTTTAGAGCAAAAGGTTTTACTAGAGTAAACCCAGAATGTAAGACTGATTTATATGGGAAATTAATGGTATTCATTTGATCCCCCAGATTAAAGAAGAAAAGGCATATGATCATTGCTATTGATGTAGAAAAATTATTCAATACAACTTAGTATTTAGTCATGCTAAATATTCTTAATAAATTAGGAGAATGTTTTATATCTGATAAAGACAATTCCCTCAGTGATCTATGGCTAGTCTCATACTTAATGGTAAGCCTTCAGAAACACTTTCGAATAAGAAACAAGACAATAAGAAACAAGACAAGAATGCTTGCTCTAGGGGCGCCTGGGTGGCTCAGTTGGTTAAGCAACTGCCTTAGGCTCAGGGCATGATCCTGGAGACCCAGGATGGAGTCCCACATCAGGCTCCCTGCTCAGCGGGAAGCCTGCTTCTCCCTCTTTCACTCCCCCTGCTTGTGTTCCCTCTCTGGCTGTGTTTCTGTCAAATAAATAAAATCTTAAAAAAAAAAAAAAAAAGAATGCTTGCTCTAGCTGCAGCTTTTAAACATTGTACCTCGATCCAGACGAAACAACAAATTAAATGAAATGAAGCACAAAGATCTATATAGAAAACCTAAAAGAGCTACAGGCAAATTATTAAAATCATAAATAGCTTATATGCATATAAAATGGACATAATTTAAATTGTATTTCTATGCCAGCATTATAATATGTGATAGCATTTAAAACAAATAAACAAACAAACAAATATAGATATGATATCTAGGAGATAAGTCTAAAAACATATTTAAGACTTTTCTAGACAAAAAATATATATTTTTTCACCATTTAGGCTTTTCTTATATACCATGTTTCTTTCTTTTTTTTTTTTTTAAAGATTTTATTTATTTGACAGAGAGAAACACAGCTAGAGAGGGAACACAAGCAGGGGGACTGAGAGAGGGAGAAGAAGGTTTCCCACCAAACAGGAAGCCCAATGTGGGACTTGATCCCAGGTCTACAGGATCATGACCTGAGTCTAAAGCAGTTGCTTAACCAATTCAGCCACCCAGGCGCCCCTATACCATGTTTCTTAAAGATCTAAATGATGAAGATATATACCATGTTTATGGATAGGATAATTAAATATCATACAAGATATAATGTTCTCCAACTTAATCTATAACAACCCCAAATGGCCTTTTCTTTGGACTGTCAGAAACTGGTTTTGAAGTTTTCAGTGGAAGATCAAAGGACCACCAGGTCATCCCTGAAGAAGGGCAACTTGGGAGGATAGTCATCTGATATGAGGATTTAAGATAAAGCTAGAATGATTACTATTATGAAGATCCTTGTGGGTGGGACCTTTGGCTTGCTCTTCCTTGGAAACTATAACCACAAAACCCTATTTACCTTTGCCAGCCACTTTGTTCCAGAGCTGTGCCCCCACGGAGGGAGAATGAATCATAACCTTTTGTCCTCAGTCTCCCCACAGTTGGTATAAATGCCAGTCCTTATGACCCCTAAGTACTTTGTGTTAACACTTTTAAAGTTCCTTCTCTCAGCTTGAGATCAAGTGCCAGACCCCATCTCCTGTGAGGGTGTGTGGGAACCTCTCTAGATCTGCTCATCTCTAAAGAAACATTCTCTCTTGCCACCTTTTGAAGGGAGGATTGGGTGACCCGCCCATGCAGGCAGATGTGGCGTTGGCTTCCTGAAGGCAGAGCCCGCTATATGCCACAGGACTTCATAATGGGGGTACACGGCTCCGTGGCTGTGTTCAGCCTTTGGGAACTCTGCCAAAACTGAAACTCTGTGACAAAAGGAGGAGTTGCATTTCGTCTCCCGTTACAGTGATTCTAAAATAGTTTCAGTTGTGACAAACAGGACTAGATCAACTCCTGCTGACTCTGCTCATCTCTGTTTCCTTTGTGTGTGTGTGTGTTTTGCTCCATCAGAACGGTGGTTATTTATCAGCTGAGGTCACCAAACATATTGAAGCCTAGAATTATCAGTGTGTTCTGGGCTCCCTCTTCAAGGGATGTGAGTTATGGCTGCATCAAGAGAAGAACAGAAGGAGTTGAGGCCTAGGCTCAGGAGGATTTGACATACATGGATCTGAATTTTGGCTCTAAGTAATTCAGCTATAGAACATGTATTACTACATGTCTCTGAGCCTCAGTTTCCCTATTCCTAAAATGAGGACAATGATGCATCCATGCAGGGACATGTGTAACACTTGAAAGTCCATGATAGAGGACTGAGGTTATGGCTTGATGGTCTTCTTTTCCCTTTGCTAAGCTTGGTATAGAGCAAAGTTCTATGTGTGTGTTGTGCATGTGTGTATATATACACATGTTCATGTGCTTGTGTCTGTGAGTCTGTATGACTCGATTTCTCTCTATACTTTATGCACTGCACATAAACAGCATCAGTCACAATCATGGTAACAGATAGGATATTGGCCAATTAAAGTTATAAGCGTGTTGCTCTCATCCATGTTTTAGACCATACCTGCCAAAGCTCACATTATGTGATACGAAATCCTCGACACCCCTGCCCTCCCCTTTCTTATTTGCTGGCAGCAGCTTAGAATCCTGGTTCCTGGTAGTTCAAGTGATTGATTACTTTTTCTGCACATGAGTGTAAAAGAAGAAGGTGGACAGAGGGAGGGGTGAACACTGGGGAAAAGTTACTAAAATGAACACCCCTGGGGTGTCATACTATTTTTTTGGGACGTGGGCATCCTAACCCTGAGGTGTTCTCTCTTCTGAGCAGAAGGCACCTGAGATTGACTGAACAGATCTTTTTTTTTTCACTATGATTTCATGGCTTTCCTTTGGTGGGTGTGATGTCATAGTATCTTGAGGGTATACAAGCCTTAAAGAGCACCTCCCTGATCAGACTTGTTCCACCCCGTCTGATTCCCCAGAATCAGACATTTCTCTCAATGCAGCCACCTTGCTTTGGTTCCAAAATCTCTGGATCTAGACTTCTCGTCCAGCTGCATGTGGGCTGGATGGCAGCAGTGGTGGTGAAGCATTAAGGGACAATGGGGGTGATAGCTGTGGGTGAGACGTGTGGTACCTGTGTGAAGGGATGACACGAAGAAGGCTCGGGTCCAGGAGATGCGCTGGGATTCCTTCATCCCTCTTACTAGCTACAGAGGAGGGAATCATAGGCAGTTGGTCTGAGGAAGGGATTTGAATGATCAGTGCTATCTACAGATGAGAAGACTACCATCAGCAGGCAAAAATTTTGTTATTGGATGTGGACCCTTTAACATGGGTGCTGTGTAGGGGAGCTACGTGGAGGGCAGGAGGTAAGAGGGTCCCAATTGTGAGATGAGATGCTGAGTCAGGTAGTTTTCCATTTCTTTTTTCTTTCTTTCTTTCTTTCTTTCTTTCTTTCTTTCTTTCTTTCTTTCTTTCTTTCTTTCTTTCTTTCTTTCTTTCTTTTTAAGATTTTATTTATTTGACAGAGAGAAACACAGCGAGAGAGGGAACACAAGCAGGGGGAGTGAGAGAGGGAGAAGCAGGCTTCCTGCCAAACAGGGAGCCAGATGTGGGGCTCGAACCCAGGTCTCTGGGATCATGACCTGAGCCAAAGGCAGCCACTTAACGACTGAGCCACCCAGGCGCCCCCTCTTTAGCCTTTTCTTTAGGCTTTGTGGGATAGTTTTGGCCAGATCCTCAAGAAGGAACTGAGTTTGTGTTGGAGTGTGATGCTTGGGAGATGGCAGTTAGATATTTACCAGAAGAACTGGAATTTGTGTCATTGAAGGGCTAAGCTCAGTGAGGCCTTTCATAGGAAAAGGGGACAAAAGGTAGGGCCAGGAAAAAAACGAAGTGTGAGATGTGTTAAAGTGAAGGGTTTGGGCAAGTGGGTGTGGGGGGGTGGAGAAAAAGAGGGAGGGAAGAACAGCACCTCGGAGCAGCAGTGCACTTGTAGGCTTGGGGGTGGGGGACAGCCCACAGTGGCTTGGTTCTTGGGCAGTGGTTCCCAGACAGCAGGATTGCTCTTGGAAGTCAGAGTGCCCTGATTCAACCCATCAGGAGTGCAGGTCCTGTTTGGACAGTTTCATGTGTTGCCCAGGACAGTAAGTGCTGAGAGGTCAAGAGTGTTTCTGGATTACCTCGAGGTGAAATCTCCCAGCAGTACAAAATCCAAGTAGCTCAGTTAGAATGACGGAGGAAGTCTGCAGGCTCAACCCATTTTGCCGTGCATGGTTAATAAGAACACATTCCATGGCACTTACCCTCTTGCCAAGCCTGCCCGCATTAACCCCTTCGTGTCCACAACGTTGCAGGATGGCAGCTGTTTTTCATTTCAGCTTTACATTTGATGAAACATACCTACAAGGAAGATGAAAAGGATGGTCAGAGCCATTCGGCCACAGAAACAGCCAAGCTGGGTACCACATCCAGGTCAGCCTGACTCTGAGGCTGGTGCCTCGACCCTTCCTAGGACCCGGGGTCCTTAGGCCATGGGGTGTTGGTGTCAGAAAAGACATTGAGAGTCTGTCTCCCAACCTGCTCTTTTTACAAAGGGAAAACTGTGACCTGTTGAGAGAAATGCCTGGCTTTCCTTAAAGGTTCACAGTTGGACAGATTTGGGATTTGAGGGTCCGGTATCCTGACCTGGGTCCACAGCTCTTTGTCTTTCTGTTTGGGTGCTGGCTTCTTGCCCTGGTTCTATGATTGGCAGTTGAGCAAATCTTAGGCTCTCCATCTCCTCGGGTGTCAATGAGAGTCCTCCGGGATGGTGTACTCCCGGCTCAGGTGGTGTTTTCATCAGGACTGATTACAAGGCCGGAGAGCCCTGAACCTCTTCTTAGGGTAAAAGGCCACTTAAAAACACTATTAATGTTATTCATTTTTTAAACTACCCTGATCTATTTGTAACTAGCTACTCTGAGAAATATGTATATATACATATAAAATGTTTATATATAAAATATGTGTATAAATATAAAAAATATATATGTAGGGAAATGATTCAAAATTTAAACTACAATTCTTCCTCTCATTTCTTGGTCATTGTAAGGAATATTGAATTTTCTAAGTGTTCATATAAGATACGAAATACCTGGGCAGCAGAAGCAATTTGCTACTGAAATTGGAACCTTGCAAATCAATTATCAGGAACTAGAGCATGCATTTTCTCCGAAGCCAAAAAATTTACTCTTTGAAATGACATTTGGCTGCTCACTGCACATCCTAACCAAACCAGAGGGAGCTCTTTCAAGATGGCTCTGTAACTCAGTAAAAATAACAAAACAAACAAATCTTTTAAGGCATGTGATTCTATAGTTTCAAGGCTGAAGCAGTTTTAGGACTTTGAGGAGTTTCAGAAAGGAACATTTAACTCCGATTCAGTCCCTAATTGAATCACGCAAAGCAAAAATCCCAAGTTCCTCTGGGTGACACTTCATTGCAATTTCAGCAGGTTTAGAGCCTGGGGGAGAGTCTCAGGTGGCTAGCACTGGGGCGGTCTCCAGGCAGCTAGTGCAGGGCTGCTCCTCTTTGACGCTGTGGGGGATATTTCATAATACAAGACTGGGAAGGGGGCTTAGGATTCCTTGGCAGGGTAATTCTCAGTCCTGGCTGCACAATGAAATTTCTTGGGATGCTTTTAAAACCCATGGGTGCATGGGCCCTACCACTAAAGAGTGTGATTCAATTGATGTAGTTGGAGCTCAGCAGCTGTATTTTTAAAGGCCCCACAGGTGGTTCTAATATGAAGTCAGGGTTGGAACCCTGGCTTTTCAGAGAGAAATAGTATGGGGATTAAATGAGGAAAATAAGAAAAACCAGAATACCCAGAACAGTTCCTGAAACGTAGGTGCTCCGACATGGTGGATTCCCTCCCCTTGTCTCCACCACCCCCATTCCACTGAAGTCCTCCATCCCATCATTCCCATTCCCCATCCTTTCCGGGTTCCTGATGAACAAAAGCAAAAACCTTTGCAAATCCCATCTAAGTGTTTTCATGTTTGTGTGTTGTGTGTGCGCTTGCACAAGCGTGTGTGTGCAGAGTGGGTTCCATACTTCAGAGGCAGGTGGTTGTGGGGAAAGTGGGGATTCTGTGATTTCTAGCAGTGTGTACGGAGCTCATCCTTTTGCCCACAAGGGGAACTTCTTGGCACATTCACTGTCATTGCAACTTGGGCGTCTAGTCTGTAAGCACAGACTGTCGTAGGCGGGAGATGGGTAGCCTGAACAGGGAGGAGATTGCGTGCTCCTGTGGCCTGGAGACCCACTGGGGAGTGAAGGGAGGGTGAGTCCAGGCCCGAGCTCAGCATTTGGAAATAGTCCAAACACCAGGCATGGGAGTGGTGGGCAGTCTCGAGTCCTGTTGGGAGGAGCCCAGGTAGCAGAAGTTAGGAGGTCCAGGCACATGTTGTTTTGGTCCCAATGCACCTTGCTACTTTTTATCTTTAGGTCCTTGGGCCTTGTAGCTATTGCAAATTTAGGCCCACAGGACAAGGAGCCCTGCACTGAAGTGTTCTCTGCCAGGGTGCGGCTTGGGCTTCATCTTTCAGAGGGTCACAAGAGAAGCCCCTGAGCCTGAGTTTGAGATGGTCTCATGTCATCATGGCTGGCCTTAGGAAGCAAAGTCAGCCAATGCCCAGGCTGCCCATTCTCAGATTATTTAAAATGCTATGGCAAATTAAATGTGAGTTTTCAGGGTTGCAATGAAGAATTGGCTTCTCAGCTGGCTACCTGCTCTGGCCAAGAGAGATCTTAGCCTAGCTCTTCAAAGAGCTGAAAAACTGCCTCACGAAGCTAGCTTACCTTGGCCTGGCCCTTAAATGCCCTTCTCTTTGGGAACCAGGTGAGGGACCTTTCTTGGAACTGCTTAATTTCTCTCTTGGTGTGTATTTCTCCTTATGTATGTTTTCCTTATATATAAGTATGCTCTCTGTATAGAAATTATAACTCTCATGTTTAACATTTGGGGACTTGCTTGCCTTTGTAGTTAAGGAGTAGCTTTGGCTCTCCTTTTTATTATCCTTTGAAATTATAGAGGATTTGAAAAATCAAATAACCTTGGAAGTCTACTCGAAATGAGCTTAACCTTTTATTTAAGATGAGCTTTAATTGACCATAGAAATGAAAAGTTCTTACCAAAGACAGATATTGGAAAGACATACCTCAATGATTTTATTCCCTTATTACTGTTTGTATTGGAATTAAACTCTTCCAAATGAAGAGTGTAGGAGTAAAATTATGGACCACTTTTGAGATTAACATCCCTAATATGGTGCATCTAGACAGAGCGTGAGCTTTTCATCAATACTCTGCCAATAGAAGTCGGCTGGCCTCTGGAGTGAAATTGCCCAGGCTGGGACAGTAATTTGATCTTGGAGTGACTTTAATCAATGTGCTTCTGTTAAGCAAGTATTTCCAATTTTTCAGCAGGTTTGTTTGCTGTGTAAATTTTTCTCTGCCAATATGCTGAGCTGGTACCATTAATTTCTACAGGTGGGACAGGGTTGTTGGCTTCACTGGGTTACTTCTCAGCATGTTGGGGAGCTGGAAGGATAGAATTTCACAAGCCATTCCAGCCAGCTGCTGAGCACCTGGGGCAACGTTTATAATCACTTGGGGGTGACCACCCTCTAACACCAAGTGCCTCCCACGTTGCCGAGGAAGGTTCAGTTGTCTGAAGTTTACTTTGGATGCATTTTTAATCATAGTGGTTGGCACAGACAGGAAGCCTGGGCTAGGAATGAAATATCTGAGAGTCACAGACGTTCGAGCTCAGGGGAACTTTCTGGAATGACTTTCTCCTGCAAATTCTATGGCAGCAGAGTAGATGATCTGAGGTCTGCTTCTGAGTCAGTAGCTTTGGAGGCAGAACACTGGGATTCTGTGCCCTGTGTTTCAAGCTCTAGAAACCAACTGCCTACAAATTGCTAAAGCACTGTTTAACGCATTTTCACCCACTCTACTTTTAGCCCTCCGTGGGCAGAGGAAAATTCCTTTTCAATGTGTCCCTAAGTTTATGTTGTTAGGAGACAAAAAAAACGAAGCGAAGGTCCATAGAGGGAACAGAACACAGAAATGCTTGCTCCTGTACCCCATGTAATGCCCTCCCTGAGTCATGCCTGACCCAAAAGGCCACGCAGACTCCCCCGGGTGCTGTTTGGTCAACTCTTATCTTTTTTTGATAATTCTTCTGGTGACAGGAAAGTGACCCCATTCTTCTTGTGCTGAAATGTTTTCCCTTCCAATTACCCTTCTTCAAATTTTGCCCATCTTCAAGGTTCGACCCAAATGCTGGACTTACAGCCCAAGACTCTGTATTCTGTCCTTCTCTTATGGCAATGGGCAAGGCATTGGCTGCCTTTGTTCCATTGCTTTTGGTAGCTATTTGGAGGATAAGGACTTGGAGTTGGGTTCTCAGCTCCTAGCTCAGGGTCATGCAGGTGGAGAAAGCCCTTCAACCTGAGACTCTTGAGTAGCCGTCTGTGGCTCATGCTCGCCCATGGCAGGCTGGCCCAGCAGCTAGTTTGTGCACTTCTGTCGGTCAACACCTGCAGCAAGAAATGTACATTCTCCAGGTGGGTGGCTGATTGGGCATCATCGCAGGGAAGCTGGGTTTCTAGTCAACTTTTGTTGAAAATAGTGCAGACAGGAGAGCGTCATAGCTATCACATACCTCGAGTCTTTTGACAAAGGCAGTGGCCTGGGGTGAGCATTTTTCACTCATAACAGTGAGGACAGCAACTTTTGAGTGCCTCTTCTGAGATGACCAGTGCTTTCAAGAATGTCCTCTCATTTAATTTTCCCAACAAATCTATGGGGTAGATGGCAAGAGGCACACTTCAGTAAGGAGCACTAGGTTTTAGAGGTGAAATTAATTTCCAAATCTAGACCCAGACCCGGTGAAGTGGGGTCTGCCTGGCTTCAGAGCCCTTGCCGCCCCATGTTCTAGTTGCCCAGAATTCGGGTTCCAAGGGATGTAGAAGCTAGAGGTAAAAGCCAAAGTTCCACTGATGATCTATTGATTCTTCATGATGTGTGAGATCTGGGTTAGAGCTTGGTGCACAGACTGGGTCTCATTCCTATCTGGCTTCCTGGTCACACTTTTAACATTGGTCTACAGAGGATTAAACCTTCCATAACTAGTTGAGTCGCGATGTACTCCAGACCATTGTTTCTGCGGGACACACCAATAAATATTCAAAGTTCGATTCTTATGATGGGCAAGGAAGAAAAACAACTTTCTCTTTTCCCTAAACTTAACACTTCCCCCATTAGGGCCCTTTGGTAACTTGGCTGCTATAGAGGAGACATTTCCAGTCTGATGGACATGGTGGTGGACTAGAGTGTTTTGTCTCCTAAAGCTAGAAAAATTATGTGTGATTTCCAATTTGCCAAAGCAAATGGGCTTATAATACTTGAGTCTATAAATAATCAGTTGGTATAAATTTAATGGATACATGTTCCTGACACACAAATGTTGCCAACTATATGGGAAGGTACACAATAGTGGCATCAAGAGGGTTTGCATCTTGAAGAGGGTATTTGACTGAAATGAGGCCAAGAAACGTGAAACAGCACACACATACATACTGGTAGACATTCCAGGAAATACATTGGAAAGAACTTAGTACTTCCTGGCAGTAATAAAGACCCTGATTAGCAAAGCAGGACCCCTCGCTGGAAAGTGCACGGCTCTCACTCCTCACCCCCAGTCCCCAATTCCAGGGTTCTGTGGCACAGGCGGGCTTTTGGGGAAGTGATCAATCCGAGAAAAACACATTTCTCCCCTCCCCGATTTCCACTGGAAAATAAAATAGAAGCTACCTCAGTGCTGTAGTGTGGCATCCACATTCTGGAAACTTTGAGGAATTTCTGCCACATGGCTCTTCTTGGATCGAAGAAGAATTTGCCTGCCATTTCACTTGCTTAAAGAAACAGCCTCTTTGGGAAGTGAGTCAGGGGGTAGAGTGTAAGAGAGCTCAATAAAACGCCTAGTATAGCCCTAAGGTCCCATATATGCAATTCCAAAATGGGGAGTAGATTTTTTTAGAAAAGATTTTAAGAGGTAGAGCGTGAGCAAGGTGAGGGGAGAGGGAGAAGAAGACTCCTCACAGAGCAGGGAGCCCTATGCAGGACTCGATCCCAGAATGCTGGGATCATGACCTGAGCCGAAGGCAGATACTTAACTGACTGAGCCACCCAGGCGCCCCAGATTTGAGAAAGCTTGGCTTTGTCTTCAAAATTGGCATCAAAATGGATTTGGCCACAAAATCTAACCTCAACTGTAATGGATTAGAGTCATGACATTGTGAGCACAGGAGAAAACTTTCCCACAGAGGAAGTGTAAACGGTTAATTATGGCTTTGGATGGCACACACTTACCCATGGGAGACAGCGGCTGTTTACTCAAGGAGAGACTTTTTAGGTGGAAACTCATGATTAATGAGAACCAGTGTACAGGCACAACTTTGCAAAGCCAGCCTTCATGGTGTTGGGTCTTCATCTGGGCATTTGCTCCCTCCTCCTGGATGCCCACGTCCAACCCAGTCCTGAAAACCCCCCAGAGGACATGCCCGCTCCTCATCTGCTGGGACAAAGGCCTTTAGCTTAGTTTGAATCAATATGGCTTTGAAGTTAAGACTGAATATTTCGGAAGTGCCAGAGGGTGCATACTTATCTCCAAACTGATATGTGGCTTTTTACATTATCACTCATACCTCAAAGAGGGTAAAAAAAAAAAAGTGCTATGATATTTATGGTCTATGTCATATTATTTCAGCATTCTAATAATATATATTAATTATGAAAAAATCTCCAATGTGATTAATTTGTACTTATTATCCTACTTACTAGGAATCTTCCTCCCCCCTCCGTCCCTCCTTACAGCAGAGTAATGTCTTTGATTTCAAGAGGTTGCCTGAAACCTGCCGGGCCTGTCCAGGATACCTATGTGGTGGGGAAGGTCAGCATTCTGGTCAGAACTCTGGGATCTGTTTTTTTTTTTTTTTAGTTTCATATTCATATGCTTTTACTTCTCCCCACTTGAGAACTGAAGCCCTTCCTCAGAGGACTGCCCTCAGGCTACTGGAGTCTCTTTTGCACCTGCAGAGTTGGAAGTGCTCAAAGTACCTGAGAATTTATGCCTTGTCTTCCCTCTGCTTCAGCCTTAATCATTTGCTGACTGAATGCCCATTGTCTTGTCTCAAGGGGCACATCATGGAGATATAACTTACATTCCACCATGGCCCATCAAGATACTTTGCTGTATGGTGACCTTCCTTCTTCTGCCTTGGTCTTTCTAAATTCTGAATTCTGAAACACAGCTGGCTTCAAGGGATGAGAAAAGGGATTGAAGAGCTGTGTTCCCTTCCTTGGAGGGGTTAGGACTGGCAGAGTGTAGGGCATAGAGCCTTAGACTCATCTCATTCTCACCCTTACCTCCTGGATGCTGACTAGGCACTGAAACCCACATGGCCTGGGAGCCATAGAAAATATGTGTTTCCTGTCAATCCTAGGTGTGGATGCCAAGCAGTGAGTGGCTAATGCCTATCGAGGGCAACTTTTTCAGACGAGTGGCTGATCTGGCCTGAGTGATTCCTGATTGCCAATTAAATACAGACAAGATTTTCTGGATCGTGCTGATGAAGCTCTTAGAAATAGAAAATTGTTGGTTCTGGAACTCCCCTGCTCCACTCTCGTTGGCTTTCAAAGATCAAAGTAACAGCATACGTTATTCAAAATGTTCCCTCTTCTCTTAATTTGGGCCAGAATGACTAGAGACCTTTATGTTCTCTGTGATGGAACTTGTGCCCAATGCTGGGCGAGTGAAGACCTTCCTCTATAAAAATGGGAAAAAGGTCCTCTATAAAAATGGGAAAAAGGAGGAAAACATTATTAACGTACAAACAAATTGCATTTGCAAATAAGATGGTTACACCGAGGAATGCCAATGAATGAATACGGCATGCTACTGTTCCTAAAAGATGCAGACAAGAACTTTGGATACATGGGCTAAGTATGCAGCAAGATTAAAGACAGAATTCTATCTCTGTGGTAATTGTTATGAAGAAGGAACAGGTGAGATCAAGAAAGCGTGCAAGGGAATGAAAACCTTGACTGTTGTCTTAAGAATGGCTGAGAGGTGGGGCATCTGAGTGGCTCAGCTGGGTAAGTGTCTGCCTCTTGATTTTAGCCTAGGTCATGGACTCCATAATGGGTGAAGAGTCCGCTTGAGATTCTCTCTGCTTCTCCCTCTGCCCTTCCCCCCACACAGCTTGTGCCTGTTCTTTCTCTCTCTAAAGAAATTTTAAAAGAAGAAAAAAAAAGAAGGGGAGAGAGGTAGTGAAGAGCAAATTGGGAGACTCTAGAAAAAGAGTCAGTAAAAATGCTGGCCTGAGAAAGCCTCCCCGGAGTCAATCTAAAATGATGGAAGAATGGATCAGAATCATGGAGCACTTACTTTGCAATTAAGTTACAAAGTACGTTAAACAGTCACCAAGTAAAACCAAATAAATAGATGACAACTTCTTGGTTGAAGAGACCCGTTAGGAGTCTCTTTGGCATTTTGGATGAAGCTAATAATCATCACCTAGACCCATACTAGTAATATTCTGGACATAAAGAATAAAAAATTTCAGGATTTAAAGATCAGGTCAGGTACCAATAAAACAAAGCCATCATTTTCTGAATCAGTAACATTGAAGAAAATTGAATGGTGTCAATAGAGTTTTGAGGGGAAAGAGGGTGACTTAAGCTGACTTAAGTCCTTGTGTTCTGAGTCACATTAGGACTTTCAAGGGCTCTAGGCACTTTTGCCTTCGTGGGTCCCTCCCTCTACAAAAAGATATTAAAATGATATCTGTAAAAGTTAATAGAATCCAGGCTGGATCATGTTAATTTTTTTCTCCCAATTTTAAAAGAAAATACTTTGATGGATCCTTAAAAATATCTTGGGTCCTTGGCACTGTGCCTACTGAGTACAGAGAAGTAGGCGCTCCTACAACAGAAACCCTCAGACGTGCCGGGAGGACCCAGACATTTCAAAGATTATCAACTCTTTCGAAAGACTTGAAATGTCTTCTAGCTTAGACATATAATCATCCCAAGACCGAGAGAATTGTGGTTTTCTAGAATAGTCAGTGAGCAATGAAGCTTCTAAGATAGATAAATAAGTTCAAACAATGACTAATATAATTATAAAACTGAGCAAACAACCCAAATTATTCCTTACAGGATAAATAATGTTAAATATGTTAAATAATATGCACCTATTGTTCTAGATTATTACAATCAAATCTAGAAAATTATGAAAGCAAGTAGGAAAGTAAGGAAAGGGGGCCCAAATATCATCAGTCATAGGTAGGGCTCATGAATGCTATTTAATTTTTGACATTGGCAGTTAGAGAAAAAAGAGTTCAAACGTAGATACATGTTTTTAATTAAAGAAATCACTTCTAGAACAGAAACAATCACAACTTTTAAATCAGTGGGTGAAAGAGAATGTATCATTTAGCATAGAAAAAAATGGAAAAGAGTAAGCAAGGATAAAAAAACAAAAAGCATAAGGCAAAATGACTGAAGTGTCACCATATTTTATGATAATAAATTGATTATGAAACAAAATCCAGTCAAGGTATATAGTACTTTAGAGACTAAAAATTACATATTCAATTTAAGAGGGAAAGAAATGACAAAAATAGATGTGAAAAATACAAAGGAAAAAAAAGCACAGATGGTATTTTTAATATTGGACAAAATAGAATTTTGGGCAAAAAAAATGAAATGGAGCAAAGAATTAAAGAGTATAAGCCACAAGAAACATTTAGAAATCATTTACTTTGCTATGATGAATAACAGTGTAAAAATATAAAGCAATAACTTAGAAATGTGAAGGAAAGTAAAAAATGTAGTAGCAATAAGAGAACAAAATGTATCATTCCTCTATGATAAATAAGAAAAGCTTAAATATAAAATATTTCACTTAGCAAATATTAGTTGATTTAATATGCATAAACTATATTTTGTGCCCTATAGGATACCTATTTTTTTCAAATTATCACCAAAACTTTAAGTTGATATTATCCCAGGCAATAAATGAATTGCAGTATGTTAAAAATGGATCCTGCAGTGATTCTGCTAAAATATTAAAAATTAATGGGATGCCTGGGGGTCTCAGTCGGTTAAACGGCTGCTTTCAGCTCAGGTCATGATCCCGGGCTCCTGGGATCTAGCCCCGGCACTGGGCTCCTTGTTCAGCAGGGAGTCTGCTTCTCCCTCTCCCTCTGCCTGCTCCTCCCCCTGCTTGTGTGCAGCTCTCTCTCTCTCTGACAAATAAAATCTTTCTTTTCTTTTTAAAGAAGTTTTAAAAGTGCCATCACTGAAAAGGGAGCTCAACTTTTCACAGAAACTAGAATAAGCAGATAAAAACTGTCAGAAACCACTTTTTCAGAAGTCTGGAATCTAATAAAAATACACCAATCAAGGGAGTGCTTCAGAAAGAAAGATGCTGCTAAAGTTTG
The DNA here is from genome assembly GCA_004023965.1 of Spilogale gracilis. NCBI lineage: Eukaryota > Metazoa > Chordata > Mammalia > Carnivora > Mephitidae > Spilogale > Spilogale gracilis. Next base: position 28,979 of record PITA01010250.1, read on the forward strand.
GGGAGAGCATCACAGTGTTTTGGCTTCCCTGCCTACAGTCCCTCCATCCCCAGCTCTGGGGAGCCTGTTCTCAGCCTCCACTGGTGTGGCTTGCCAGAGGGGACCTTTATAGGCTTTATTCTCCAAACGTCGTGACTGCGGCTTTTGACCTGTTTATGGCCTCCTGAGGGATTAGCTCAGGGTCTTGCCTTTGTTTCATCCTCTTGGAACACTCTCAGGACCTGGGTGGCTCCCCGGATGGTAGTTGTCACAGGTATTTGATGGCCTGAAGGCACTTGGGGCTGGGGACGACAGGTGGTCTGGCAGCAGGCCGACCAAAGAGCCTGAGAAGGAAGAGACTGAGGAAGGAGATACGTGGGTGAGTCAAGGCTTTGAAGAGCTCCAGATAGACTGGGGAAACTGGAAGGCAGGGTGCATGACTCCGGAGCTTGTGTGTCTGACTGATTTCTAGGCTGTGTGTAGCAGGAAGTGAAGGCTAAGGCAGCACGGCAAGCAGTTTGGCCAGGCGTTGAGGGAGTACAGAGCCAAAGCAATCTGCAAAGCCTGAGAATAATTTTTTTCTTTGGCTTCAGGTATTTAAAAAAATTTCTGTCAGATCACTAGAGGACCACTAAGCTCATAGCACTTCAGTGACAACACCCCGAAAAGGATACAAGTTTTTAAAAAATTGTCAAAAAGGTCACTGAACAGGCAGTGAATGACAAATGACTACAAGCAACAACAAGAAACCCGGGGGAGTAGGCAGAATCTGATTTCCAGAACTGCCACGCTGAAATATTCAACATGTCCAGTTTTCAACAAAAAATGACAAGGCATGTAAAGAAACAAGAAAGTAGGTCCCAGTTACAGGGAAAAAAAAATTAACACAAACTCCTCCTGGGGAGGTCAAGACATTGGATTCACTAGACAATGACTGAATTTGAATCAACAGTCTTAAGTATGCTCAGAGGGCTAATGGGAACCAGGAGAATGATGTCTCACCAAACGCAGAATGTCGATAATGAAATAGCAATTATAGGAAGGAACCAAACAGAAATTCTGCAGTTTTAATGTATAATAACTGTAATGAAAGTTCACTAGAAGCTTCCATCAACAGATTTAAGGAAGTAGAAAAAAGAATCAGCAAACTTGGAAGATAGGTCCATTAGAATTATCCAGTGTAAGGTGCCGAAAGAGAAAAGAAGAAAAATTAATGAAGGCTAAGAGATCTGTGGGACACCATCAGGCAATGACATATGTACTATGGGAACCCCAGGGGAGAGGAGACAAAGCAGCAGAAAGAATGTTCACATGAGTCATGTCCAAAACTTTTTAAATGTGATAAAAGATAAATCTACACATTCAAGAAGCTTAAGGAAGTCTAGGTAGAACAACGATCAGAGAGATCCATGGGCACACCATATATAAACATGTCATTTGTGACAACAACAACAACACAATGGAGGGGGTTGCACAGCACTGTATAAGATTGTATGTCATCAAAGTAAAATTGGTATCAATGGAAACCAGTTTGTTATAAGGTTAGAATATTAATTGTAACCCCTAAGGTAATCAATAAGGAAGTAACTAAAAAATGTACAGAAATAGCAATGAGGACATCAAAATCAATTAAACACAAAAGAAAGCAGTAGTGGAGGAATTGAGAGACAAAAAGAATATGATATATAAAACCTAAATAGTAAATTGGCAACAGCAAATATTTCCTTATCAGCAATTACTTTAAATGTAAATTGATTAAACTCTCCAGTTAAAATGCTGAAAATGGAAGAAAAAATTTAATGCTGTCTAAAGAGCTCCACTTTAGATCCAAAGACACAAATGGGTTAAAAGTGGAAGGATGCAAGTAACACACAAAAGAGATTTAGTGTCTACACTGATGTCATACAAAACAGACTTTCAGGAAAAAACTGTTAAAACAGACAAAACTAACATTATGTATTGATAAAAGGGTCACCCATCAAGAAGACATGATGAAGGTAATCATGCATGCATCCCCCCAAACAGAGCTCTACAACACGGAACAAAAATGGACAGAATTCATGGGACAAATAGACAGTTTTGCTGTAGTATTTAAAATGTTGAAACTTTGCTTTCAACAATGAGTAGAACATTTAGACGCAAGATCCGTAAGGAAATAGAAGAATTAAATGAAATTGTAAGCCTGGTGGACTTAACAGACGTAGACAGCACGCTCCACCTAACAGTGGTGGGATCTACATTCTTCCCAGTGTTATTCTTCAGGACTGGCCACGTGTTAGTCTCAAAAAAATTTGAAAACATTCAAAGTATCTTCTCCAACCACAGTGCAATGAACCTAGGAATCGGTAACACAAGAAAACTGGAAAAGGAAATTGGAGAGATTAAACGGCATACTCTTAAAACAACCAACAGTGGGTCAAAGAAGGAATCACCATGAAATTAGAAAATACTTTGAGATGAATGGAATGAAAACACAACAGAAGACATTTTGAATTAAAAAAATAACTTCCCCCAGTCATAGATCGACAGCTGTTCAACTAGAAAATCCATTGGCAAGTTTTGCCGGAATAATAGAAGACAGAATATACCAAAGTAAGAATGACAGAAAGAAATCCTGGTCACATAGGAAAAAGGCTTCAAAATGGTTATTATAAAAATCATGTACAATTATATTTTTGAAACTTCAATGAAATGTGTGGTTTTGAGAGAAATATACATGACCCAAATGATCTCAAGGAACCAATAGATAAGACAAATATCTAAGGCAAAATGTTTTTAAAAATCAAGTTATTTTAGGGGCACAGGGGTGGCTAAATGGGTTAAACGCCTGCCTTTGGCTCAGGCCGTGATCCCGGGGTTCTGGGATTGAGCCCCACATAGGGCTCCCTGCTCAGCGGTGAGCCTGCTTCACCCTCTCTTCCCGGCTTATGCTCTCTTGCTTTCTCTGTCTCTATCTCTGTCTCTCTCAAATAAAATCTTTTTGAAAAATCAAAGAAAGTATTTTTAAAAATCTCTAAACCCAGTAGATTTATAAGTAAATTCTCACAAACTAAAAAAAAAAAAAAAACAAAAAAACCCCAACCTACATCATATATCATTGGCTTTAAAAAATCAGACAAAAATAAGGGAAAATAACATTATAGAAAAATATTGCTTATGAACAAAGATACAAACTCTTAAACAAAATGCCAATACTTTAATATTTTGAAATCGCTAAAAAGGATTTACACTAAGAAATGCATAATGATTGTTGAATATATCTTATCAACAGAGCAGACAATAATAATTTTTGAAAAGATTTTATTTATTTGAGAGAGAGAACAAGTTGTGGGGAGAAGGAGAGGGAGAAGCAGACTCCCCACTGATCAAGGAGCCCAACATGGGGCTCACTCCAGGGACCCCGAGTTCATGACCTGCGTTGAAGGCAGACCCTTAAACAACTGAGCTACCCAGGTGCCCCAACAATAGTAGTTGATGCCCCAAATTATTTGATAAAACTGAGCATCCATATGAAATAAATTTCAGAAAATTAGGATGGCTACTTACATGATAAAGAATTTTTCCATGAAATATCCTGTATCCAAACTTAATGGGAAGCATTAATATTATTCCCATTAAATTCAGGAGAATTAGGTATTTTAGAAATAACAGAAATGGAGTAGTCACTCCAGACTCCTTTTACTTTACCAGGGGTATAGAGAAGAGTAGGGGAGGGACCAGGAGGGAAAATAATAGTACATAATACAATAAAAGAATTCCAAGACAGAAGGGGTGGGATTCTCTAGGCAAATGGTAAGTCTTTGAATCTATTCATTCCCACACTAAAGCTAGAGCCACTGGTATTCTGGCCCAACTACATGTGCTTGAATTTCCCATTTGTACTTGACTGCAGACCTGCCCAAACATCTGTAGGGCCTACAACAAGGGTACCAAAGAAAGCGCACATGCTATTTGACAAATAAGCCAAGCTAGCAAACTTTCAATGCTACTTACTTTAACGGTCACCTGGAAGGCTAGGTTCACATTTAGAGTTCACAAGTCTCTTGTATTTGCAGATCAGAACATTGCTGCACAAGGAGAGATGTCCACTGGCCTGACTGCCCCTTTTCTTCTCACCCCAAATCGCAGCCCACACAGCTGAGTGGGTGACCCGGCCACAAACCCAAGCTTTATGTGTCCCTTCCTCTCTTGCCCTGTGGACAAGGCATGTTCACACCGGTGCTGGTGGTGTATTTTATTTTCAGAACAATAAACCCCCATGTATTCTATTTTCAGAACAATAAACTCCCATTTAAAAAATGTTTTAAAATTACCCCAAAACTCAATCAGTATCTTCCAAGCTTCTAGGGGAATGTGTCCCATACATTAGTTACCCATTCACTGTGTGTGAGGTTTCTAATCATCAGGATATCGATGGGCTGGCCCTTCCTGCTCAAGATCTTTTCTCAACCCCAGACAGGACGGTGGTCAGGGCAGGATTTTGTAGAGCTGCCCAAAAGACTAGTGGGCAGTAAATGAACTCACACTCTATGTGAATGATATGCATTTACTTATGGCTAATCAAAGCAAAATTAAAAAAAATACAGGAAATACTGGTATAGGTATAACATGAGTGTAGTAAAACGACAGACAAATCTTCCTCAGGGAGTTCATCAAAAAGTCAAATGAGCCCAAGGAGGCCTCTCTCTGGGTCCGGTTCCTTGTCTTTGGTCATTTTGTTTCGTGTCTTTCTCGGCTGCAGTATAATTACGTAAAGCAACATACACAGCTTGATGGGTTTTGACCAATATATTTGGACACCCATGTAAGCGTTTCCATTACCCTGGGGCAGGATTTCTCAGCCTCTGCACTACTGACATGTGGGGCTGGCTCATTCTTTGTCGTGGGGAGCTGTCTGTGTATTGTAGGACAGTTACCAGCATCCGTGCACTAGCTGCCAGAAGCACAATATTCAAAATGTCAACATCCATTTGCTGCATGGTCCCTGGGAAACAGAATCAGCCCCGGTTAGAACCACTGCCGTAGAACATTCCTTTCTGGCCCTTTCCCGTCAATCTTGTTCCCTCCCAGAGGTAACCACTTGCTGCTTTCTAGCTCTCTGGATCTGTTTTGCCTGTCTTTGAACTTTACATAAACGAAAGCACACAGTATGTACTGTTTTGTGTCTGGCATCTTTAGCTCAACATCATGTCCATGAGATTCATCTTGGTCATTGTGCGAATCAGTGCCACTATCTCAGTCTCCCAAGGGAGGCCATCCATTTCTCTGCTGATGGACATTTGGGTTGCTTCCAGTGCTTGGCTATTATGAACAAAGCAGCTGCGGACGTTCTGGTGCAAGCCTTTGGGTAAACGTATGTGTTCATTTCTCTTGGGTAAATATCCAAGTCATACGGTAGGTGAATGTTTAATTCTGTGACAAACTGCCAGACTGGTTTCCAAAATGGTCAGATCATTCTATGCTCCCACCAGCAGTCCCCTGAGAGCTGCTGGGGCTCATCATTCTCACCAACACTTGGCGCCATCTGCCTTTTTAGTGGTAGCTGGGCTAGTGCGTGTCGTCATTGTGGTTCTAATTTGCATTTCCTTAATGACTAATGATATTAAGCCCCTTTTAACGCATTTATTTCAAATAGACACAGCTGACAAAGGATTTGCATCCAGAAAATGTAAAGAACTCTTAGAAATCAATAATAAAAAGACAAAGCACCCCGTGAAAATGGGCAAAAGACTTGAACCGACACTTCACAAAAGAAGACAATATGAATACTGTATCTTTGGTTTTATATCTTTTTCTGATTCTAACTTGTCACTTGTGTGTTGAAAATTGCTCTTTGTTAAACAGTGCTGCTTAAATGTGCTTAACATGCTCTAACCACTTGACAATGTTAACTGATTCCTCAGTAGTAACCTCTCTAGTTCTCAAAGCAACCTTATAAGTTATTATCCTCATTTTACAGAGGAAGAAGCTGAGGCAGAGTGGGGCTAGGTTACTTGCTAAAGGTCGATGGAGGATCCAGGTTTCAGCCCAGGCAGCCTGTCTCCAAACTCTTTCACCTCTACATGCGCTTCTCACCACAAGTTTGCGTGCTATAAGGGACCTCAGCCACTCGGCTGCAGTTTTTCAAAATGAATTTTCAAAATTTCGTATCAACAGGAGCATTGGGGTTTAAACACCCAGAACGTAGGCTCTTTACTTTTATTTTCATAGTTATTCCTATTGCTGTTTGCAGTTATGGGTATTTTCATAATCATATCTTCCAAAGTCCTCAGTGAGTAATGTGTTTCAGGTCCCTCCCTTACAAACTGTCTGTGCTCCTCGTAATATGGAGAAATGCTTTGTAATCTTCTTTTAGGAAAAAAGGAAAAAGAAAATTAAAAAAAGAGGAGACCCTCTGTCTGAGGACTGCTCACAGAAGATGTGTTCGCTTGAATTAAAAACATTTTCCTCCATTGTTCTGTCCTTGCCAATGTCCTGCCTCCTGTCAGCTGTAGAGATGGAGGTTAATCGCTGCCTTTGTGCAGCAGAATTCTGGCTCATCCGGGCTTTCTGCCTTACTGCCCCATACCCATTGCATGGGGGATGTAAGTCCCATTTTACAGGAAACTTACTAGCACTTTCCTAAAACCAACAGAAAAAGATTTTGAATCAGACTCTTGTGACTCTTCTCTTTTCAGTTTGCCCCATTTTATACAGCAAAATTTAAATTTGCAATAGGAAAGACTATTAAATATGTAAACATATTTTTGTATAGTCACAAACTCGTAGTTATATAAGTACGGGGAACTTCCTTCATCCACCTAACCCAGCAGACATTATCGAATACTTGCTAAGGTGCCAGGCACTGTGGGGAGAGACAAGCGGAGTACCATGGAGCTCCTGCCATTAATCTGGTGGCAACGTGGGGTCAGGTATGTTACATGCCAATTACCACCGAATTTCAAATTTTCTTTACCAGTGAGGGAGGTGGCAGGGAGGTGGAGGGCCCAGGGTGGCAGTGGCCATGGGAATGTTCCGTTGGCAGACACGCACAGACCGGCCACTCCTCTTCACAGTCGGAGATGAGAAGTAGAAAGTCATCTTTCACAACCTTCAGGATCACTTCCTTTTGAGGCCATGTGTGAATATAACAAAGACTTGAAAATTCAAAGGGTATTTGCAAGATGGAGGAGAGAGATTCTCCAAATCAGCATACTTTCTGGACCTAAAGAAAAACACAGAAGCTGTTCAGGTTCCCTCTTCTGACACAGCCTTTGGCCTATTTTGCCTTTACTTTGAAATATTTTAGAGGAAGTGTTGGCATCTGAGATCTTTCAAAAAACAAAACAAAACAGAAACAAAACGTCAAATACTGCCGTGCGAATGGATACGGTCAAGGGATTGGTTTTGTGTTCAGGACTGCTTCTAAAAGGGCCCGGACTTCCCCAAAACCTGCTGTGAAAGGCAAATTCTTTGGGTATAAGATGTTGAAGTTTAGTAAAAGGAAATGTACCTTGGAGTAACCAGCGACCCCAAATTAGGAACAACTGAAGTAATTCCCTCACCGCCCTCAAGGGCTGGTCTCCCTGTGCCAAATGGCCTGGGTGCCGTTGGCCTCACATGCTCGATGTCATTTTTGGCTCACAGAACACTGATCTGAAGGGACATTGAGGGAATTCCTTCAAGTATCTGATACAGAGGGACTGTCTATGGTGACAACACCCCTGTCTGTATTCTGCTCTATGGCTTGGTGCCTTCTAAGATGAGACTCTTCATTGACCAGCCTGGGCTACTTTTTCCAGGCCTCATCCGAGTGAAAACAGTCTGAATGGTGGCACTTTTTCTCTACTGAGCAGCGGGTTCATTGTTGTAGGATGCTCCCATTCCCCCATTAATCCATAGAACCAGGCAGTCGGCGCACTACACATACTCCCAGGGGAGACCATTACCGCCATGGGGGTAGGGCCGTGTGGTGGGCACAGTGAGCTCAAAAACACATTGTGGCCTCTGAATGTGGAGATTACAGCTTGCAGTTAGAGGCGAGACATAGATCTGTAAATAGTAAGATTTACCGACTGGTATGAACCGGATGCTATGAGAGGCGGTGACATTTGGTCTGGGCAGTTGGGAGATGCTCCCGTGTTGGAAGGACACTTGGGCTGGTGTTTGTTGATGAATCTGGCTTTTGCCAGGTGGAAGAAGGAGCAGTCAGTAGAGGGCATAGCCAATCAGTGAGAAGATGCAAAGTACTGCGAGTTTGGGTGACATGAGTGGGGAGGCAGGAACAGCTGAAAGATGAGGTTGGCAAGGCGTTGCCTTGGGGTCATATTGTCAGAGGTCTTGTCCTAGGAGATAAGATTCAGACCTGGTCTTGCGAGTCTTGGGGAGACACTGAACATACTATCCAAGGAAGTAAGAGGAGAGCAATACCTTGGATAAACTCTGGCGACAAAGGGGAGGGGCCTCTGACTCATGGCAGGGGTTGCGAAGAAGAAATTACTTTGGGAAGATGCCTCACTTGCGATCGAATGTCAGTGCTGTATAGTGTGAGGGGCATGGGTTCTGACCCCTGAGGTTCTTGGGTTTGAATCCTGGCTCTGCCACTTACTGTTCCCATATTCTTAATGCATGTTACCTAGTCTCTCTGTGCCTTAGCTATCAAATGAGGACACTAGGAGTTGCTAGAGCGGAGTGTCTCAAACTGGAATATGAACACCCATCGGCATGTTACAATGCAGATCCTGATTTACTTGGTCTGTAGTGGAGCCTGAGATTCTGCATCTTTAAGTAGCTCCCAGATGATGATGCTGTTGGTTCACAGACTATACTCGGAGTGATAAGGCTCCGAATGCATCTTGAAGACATGAATCAACACGTGCAAGAAATACCCAAGGCAGTGCTTGGCATAATAAGAGGTAGCCATTATGAGGCTCCATAAGAAAGACTAGAAATAGAACTCAGTTGTAGCTTTACATGGGCTTTGTCCACTGGAAAGGTCCCTAAAGACATTTACGTGGTATCTAAGGTCCCTTTCTGGCCAGATACCTGCAGAAGTTCAGTATGGCTTTGTTCTGGAGAGGGAATCCGTGCTACCCGCAATGATGGGCCATATGATTCAGCCACAGAAAAATGAATTCCCCAGTTAATTCCCCTGTAGCTCTTCTAGGTTCCACAGAAAGTTGGAACACAGGACCTAACCTTTCCTTTCTGAGTCGGACATGGGATTTCCATGAGCTAAAAACTTCGGGAAGAGGTAGGTGGACCGTTGAAGACCGTTTCAAACCCTAGAATTTGGGCTCAGCAGCTCCAGGACACCCTTGAGCAGCTTCTACCCTTTTTCTTTGTAGGAATTTTAACTACGGGTCCTATTGGGGTTGGAATAGGCGATCTGCTGGCTTTCTTTTAGAATAAGGAGGAACCCACGGAAAAGCGTGGGCTTGAATTTTGCAGAGAAATTGGAAAAAACGGGCATATGAGACTGGATAACAACAAATCAGTCCAACTTTGTGAAGTACTTGAGTTTTATCTTCAAAAGTGAGGTTCTGGCCAGAAAAAGGACCCCCAGCATCTCCAACATCCCCTCTGCCCGTCATCCCCAGTCTCATGTTCATGTGCTCTTGCTTCTGCTGGGGAGAATAAGCTCCCTATGGAGAGCAAAGAGTGTTTCTCTAGTGAAGAACCCCAACAAAAGGACATCTCAGTAATTATTCTAAAAGCCATTATATGTGAGAAGGAAAGATGTTTTAAACAGAAATTCTACAATGTGTACACTCGATTCTTTATGAAAAGCCAGGGCTGTTGAAAAGAAAAGGAAAAATTCCACTAAGAGAAAGCATGATTGGCTCTTGAGATCCCAGCCACAGATCCTTTCTCTATGGTGTTTCTGATATGTGGAAGGAAAAGGAGATGAGGAATTACCTGGGCTTGCACTTTGGCTAATTTTCTGTTTATTGAAAATCAGCGGTTGCTTAACTGTGTTAACATAGACCAAGTACTCAAGCCTTAGTTAATGTCTGCACAAGGCAGATTCAATGAAGGACTCTCTGTGAATATTACTAATGCTCCTCGCATGTCTGCTGAACTCTAGGCAGGTACTCCAAAAATGTTTGTTGAATGAATGAATGAATGAAGGGAGGGAGGGAAGGAAGGAGGGAGGGAGGGATGGATGGATGGGTGGGTGGGTGAATAGAGGAAACTTCCCAAGCAGCACTTCATTTAGGTAAAGCCCTGTGTATCTTTAAAGCTGAATTTCATCTTATTTTTTATTTTTATTTTTGAAAGGCTAATTTTAATTTCCACTTCCTCCAGGAAGCCCCTTCCGTTTTCTCTGCCCACCTTGCCAGATTCGGCGTGAACTCCCTCCCCACGTTGTATCCATAGCGGTAACAGCCACTCTTCCTTCAGAGTGTATGCCCCGCCACGGTACCAAGCTCTTTGAGGACCTTATTCCAGTGCTCAAACAAAAAAAAAGGAACATTTCCTCCTGTTTTACAGGGAAAGAAACAGGCTCAGGAGTTAAAGTTTCTTACTCAAGGCTAATGGTCGGTAGGGGCTGGGTCCCCAAATTCAGCTCTGGATGATTCCCAAAGTCAAAGAGAACCTTGGTGCTTTTGCAGATCCCTACTTCCCCCACCTCCCCTTGCTCAGTTTCCTCTGAGAAATCTCCTGAGTGCATGGGAGGCGATCTTTCGGTCTGTGGGTGGAGATTATGCTTGTCACGTGGGGAAGAGAACTTCTCCATGTTAACCTCCAGAAGACCCCACCCTTCCTTGTGCCTCGTGTAGTGAGATGCAGAAGCCAAGGGGGCGTTGGGGTTCCAATTTGTCCTTTTGGGGAGACTTTGCACCATTGGGGGTTTCTGGCTCTTGACATTTTCCGGTGAGATAAGTGTCACACTTGAAGGAGAGGGGGCTGACCAATGAGGGATTTAAGGAAGTCTTGGAACACCTTAACTCCTTGTCTGCTGATTTAAACTTGGTTATTAAGAGTGTGGAAAATCTTACTTTCCCTGTAAAAAGAAAGATGAAAAGGACGGCTTGCTAAGGCTCCTATGCCTGCTTTTTGTGTTTGTAAGAAATCTTTGCCGCATCCCCTTTTTTCCTCATTGTATCAGCTGCCATTAATTTCCTCTCTCTTGAGTTGATGGGCGGAATTTTACCACTGGCCTTTATTCTGCCCTTGACCGCGACATCTCTCTCAAAGCCACTCTGTTAAAGACCCCGACTCAATTTTCAGCCTTTTCTTCTTGAAACTCCCTCCTCTCTTTGCTTTCACGATCCTTTTGTTTCTCTGTCTGCTTCTCTGCTCTTTGAAAAGCCAACCTCCCTGTCCTCTAAAAGAGGGGACTTCTCCAGAATCACAGCCTCAGTGCTCTGGTCACCTTTCTCTCCCAGGCTCATCTCATATGGGCGCATGATGCTCAGCCACCACATCGGTTCCCCCAAACGTCTTCCCAAGTGCTCCCCTGAGTGCCTTCCCAGAACCTGCAGGTGCCTTCACCTTGCCGGACCGCTCTGGTGGGCACCCCTATCTCAGAGCCCCTCAATCGACTCCCGATCTTGAACCCTCACATCTTCTCTTCTGTCTTTATCTTTAATCCTGTGAGTGGACACCACTACTTCTCAAAGTCAGTTACCTAATTTAGCGACATCTCAAATATTAGTCATCTCTCTAGGTCAGTGCCTGAAAGTATGTATGCTCGTTGAAGGGAGAGAGGAAGATGGTGTCCCGCCCTCAAGGAGCTCACAGTCTAGCGGGGGCAGCAGACATGACATGCCAGCTCGCGGGGGACACAAGGGCAGGACCTGGGTGGTGGAGCTGAGAACTGGGGGGGAGGGGAGGCTAAGAGGGCAACCAGTCACTCCATCCAGGCAAGGCCTCTCTGAGAACCAGGCACTGCTGCCTGGGGACTGGGGGTCCCCCAGCCGTTGGAAGCCCACATTTGTAACATTGGCCCAGGCTCTATGGGATTTGAAGTGCCCCCCTTCCATGCAGAGGCTTGTGTGACCGGGGAGAGCCATCCAGCTACACTTCTGAATGTTTTCCTTCTTGATCTACATCGCCTGCTCTGTGGTAGTTTTTTTTGTTTTGTTTGTTTGCTTTTGTTTTGTTTTTAACCAAAATGCTACTCCTAGCTCCCGGGGGAGCAGCTTGGGGTCAACGTTACCACTTCTTGTAATCTAATGGCACCTTTGGAACTGATGTCTCTGGGAATGTGACTTTCCCATGTTTCTCCATGTATTAAATCCAGAAAGATGAGTCTATTTCCTTTCTAAAAAAAAAAAAAAAGAAAAAGAAATCAGCTTTTCTAAGAGAAGCCTCCAGAGGCCTTGAAGAACAAGAGTCCCCTTTAATAGAAAAAGACACTTTGGCCCACTGACATGCATTCTTTACTTGCATGTGGCCAGGGACTAGACCAAAGCTGGTGTTCAGAAGGAGGCTCCCTCAGTCCCCATCTTGATCACCTTTTAGGGTGGGCATGTTACTAGGTGCCATATGCACATGCCGGGTATCTACCCTGACCTCTGGCTGAGGCTGGGACGGCCCCCAGGGTGGGGTCCTCCTGCCCAGTCCAGCTAGATGGGGAACTGGGAGAGCCTGGGGCGGCATGTGTTAAGGTCTGAGAGAAAATCAGCGCGGATGATGTGTGTGTACCTCACTTCTCCTTGCGTGGGGGACGCTTCTGGACTGTTAAGAGGCCCCACTTACTGAACCCTTACTGTGAAGCCAGCATAGGGCAAACAAGAAACAAGTGTGACTTCCCATCATCCTTGTGAAATATACGTTGCTTTTGCTTTACAGAAGAGGAAACTGAGGCACAGAGTGGAGTCTCAGATTTGGCTGCAGAACAGAGGTTCAGACCCAAAACCCATCCTTTCTCCAGTGGATGCTTTGCCCCCTGGAAAAGCTCTACTCCTCCCATCTTCATTTCCATCCCCTCTTTCTCCAGAAAGTTCTCACTCAGCCTCTCAAGGTCACCCTCCCTTCCTGCCTTTGCGTGGTTTCTGCCCAGGTGACTGGCCTCTCTTTTTCCCTCTGCCCCCTCTGCCTGTGACTACCCGAAGGCCGGGAGACTTTCTTTGGGCCAAGATTCCGAGGCCTTTCCTAGGAGTGGCTCAGGCTCCCTGGTTTCTTGGTGGTAGTTCATCCTGGTGGCTCCTCCTTTCTCAAGCCCTGCCTGTGACTTCAGCCACGGGACTCCAGTGAGGGGCAGTGCCAGGCCTCCTGCAGGCGGGCCACATGGCAGAGGACCCGAAACACTCACCTCCACCATGCAGAGGTGAGCTCCTGTCTCCCGCCTTCCTCCCTGGGTCACCCTCCCAATCACATTCCTACCAGGTGATCCTCTTCTCCTGTCTCAGAGGAACTGGGCTGTGGGGGCAGATGTTTGATCGCTGGGGAGGAGGTGTCTGTTGGGAGGGGGGCGGTTTGCTGCTGGGGCTTGGTGCCTCTCCCTGGAGAATTTGAGAAATACAGAGACAGTCGTGGACCCATTGCCGCAGGTGTCCCCATGGCTGCCCACATGGAAATCCACAGGCGGGGAGGAATTCCAGCTCCTTGTCCAGAGGGGTCTCTGAGCAGACCTGGGGAGCCTAGCATGAGACGTGCTCTTCCAGTTTCTGTTCTCTGTTCTGTGATACTCTCCTTTCTGCTTAAAAGGAAGCCTTGTCTTCCAAGCGCTAGTCTGGCTGATTTTCCGGTTTCTTGTTCTATCACTGTGCCAGACGCTGCCTGAGGCTCTGGGTGCGCCCCAGCCTCGTGGTTCGCCCTGGCTCACCGCGTCCCCTGTGTGCCCTGGGCTCAGGGTGGGGGTACCCGTTTGGGATCCTAAGGCTTCTGTTGGACCTCAGTGGGGCTTTGGACTGTCGGCTGCCTGAGCCTCCGTGCAGAGCTCCCTGGCCTACGGAGACCCAGTTTCATCAATGGTTACTCGGCCTGACCACTACTTATTGCCCAGAGCAGGCAATAGGGTCTTTCATGGGGGTCTTCTCATTTCCCCTTCATTCTAGAAAGTTGAGGCATATGGGCAAGAGCCCTGTCGTGATGGCCGTTACAAGGTCTGACATTTGGACAGCTGGACCGTTGCTCTTCCAGAATGTGTGTTGCTGAGCAGGAAGAGGCCCGGCTTGGGCACCTGGCCAGGCAGAGAGGGCAGCTGGAAGGGAGAGGGTGCAGGGACAGGCGCTTGGGCCACAAGGGTCCCAGTTTGTGTCATTTGGAAACGAAGATGGCGATAGCTTCAAGAAGCAGGGGCTTTGCAGTTGTTGTAAGATCAGCTTGAGGCTCTGCTCCCCGCCCCCCCCCCACTCAGGGACAATGGGTTTCTGGGTGCAGGGGGTGCCCTGGAAGCCAGGCTGGGAGAGGGGCAGACAGGAGAGACTGAGCTATCACCAGACGCAGCAGCCCCACCGGGTCTGGCTTGTCAGGAAATTGGGCTGAGGAGGAGGGTAGCAGGAGGTCGACCCTGGGGAAGATGACCAAGGCAGCCAGAACAGCGAATGGGGGAAAAGTTCAGAGTGGAAGACAGCCCCAGGAAGGATTGGAAACCAACATCACACTCCCAGGGAGGAGGACAGAACCCTAAAGCTTCTTGGAGGCTCTGATGGAGCAGATCAGAGGGAAATTCTAAGGGGGCATTGGAAAGTTGGAGACAGAGAGAGAGAGGCAAGGTAGCATGGGGACAGCTCTGTGAACTTTCTAGTTCTATTTTCAGGATTCTGAAATATACTTAAGTTGGACTAATGCCTTCATTTGGTCAATCTGAATAAAAAGAAAAAAAAAACCCAGCAAAAGCATTTATAACTCTTAAGGTCTGTGATTCCTGCTCTGATAGGCATCCTTGGACGTTGGGCAGAAACCCTCACTCGTGTCAGAATTGTGTATAAGAACTGACTTCCTAAATCCTGTTTTCAGAGCTAGGGGTAAATTCCTTCTAAGTTTCTGCATAAACCACCTCGCCCCCGTTCCAACTGTGCTTCAGCGAGCTCATTCCAGTAAGTCCCGCGTCACCCAAGCATCGTGTTGTCCTATCCCTGGCACACAAGCACAGTTGCTGATCTGTTTTGTATTCTGGGAAAAGCAAAAGAGAGTCGAGTCCAGCTATTCAAATATCTTTCCCTATTAAATCTGAATTCTCTATTTCTTTACTGAAAATATTCGAGTCAAAACCTTAAGCCTCAAGGGCACACCTCAACGTAGCTCATAGCAAATGGCAAATACATTTATGGAAGGGATGGTCATTCTGAAAACCTCTGTCCACAATGGCAACTTCTTCGTCTCCTGCTACTTTGAAGGTAGGAGTGGTTGCTGCCTGCCTTGGGTCAGCCTCTCAGGATGGATCCATTTTCCATAGACCTTCCTGCTCCTGTTTCTTCTCAATTAGACTGTGAACTGCCTGGAGGCAGGGACTTTCGTTAAACCCACTGTCCATCCTTGTGCATGGCCCTTAGAGTCTGTAGTAAGTATTGGTGGAACAAAAATGCTTTGCAAAGTTGGGGTTTGAAGCTCTGGATTCTTGCTTCAGAGCATACACATTTTCCAAAAAAACTTTGGTTATGAAGGGTGACATTAGGCCCTGACCTTGTTCTATGGTGTTGACATGTTCTGCCCCCAGAATGCGTGGAGGAAAGGAGGCCCTGCTGAGGCCCTCACAGGGCAGGCTTCTCATGCTGGGTGCTGGGTTGCAGGGGAACCTGGAGACCATCAAGACCCCCAAAGCCTCTAATTTACACAAGGGGAAAAGGGACCTATGGTTTCTGTGATTTTCATGTTTTTTTTTTTTCGTTTTCATTTTTGTTTTTTTGTTTTGTTTTGTTATTGTTGTTGTTGTTGCTTTCCTCAGTTGCAAAAACACAACTCCCAGAATAGCCTGGAGTATTTGCACCCTAATATCTACGTATTTTGCAAAGGAAGATCCAGGCTGGAGAGTTCCTTCCTTCTCACACTCTACTGTGTACACCCTTGGTTTCATCCCCTTTCTTCATTCAGAGGGTAACAAGAGACATGGGGATCTTTGTGCCAGCAGGGGTTGAGCCCACCCGGATATAAAAACAACCCCGAGAGACATGCATGGTGAAGTGTTTGAAAGCAGCCTGAGTTATTTTCTAGGAAGGCCTCTGCAGGTGCCTGACTCAAGAACACCAAGAATCTGAAGGCTGGACCTCCTCCCCTAGGCTCAGTGCGGGATGCCCTGAGCCGAGCTCTTGTCTGCTTGCAGCTGGTAGCAGCTTCTGCTGTTGGCTTTGGGGTCCCCTCATCATTTTCTTGGAGGCACTTCTGTAGAACCTTCCCCCCAACAGAGCAAGAGGAAGGCTCTAGCTATTGAGTGTTTTATGACGAGATGGGGAGATGCCTCCAGCATCAGCCCACCGAGGCCCACGCTTGATAAAGAGGACCAACATATCATCAAAGTCAAGTTCATCAGAAAAGACACAAAGGGGCCCACCCCCGAAATACTTTGCCTTGGAAAGAGCAGCTCATGAGCCGAGGAGTAGGGGTTGGTGTGCATCCCTGGAGTAAGGGGGAGGGACTCATTCAGAAGTACCTACCTTCCAGGTCACTTCATTCTGCTTCTACCTTTTCCTAGCCCATTCTTGCTCCATTTTTTTGCCCAATAGCAATTGCCAAATGCCACCTGGGTCCCAGGGTGCCCTGGCCCTGGAGGCCAGGGAGCCAGAAAGACAGAGGGCTGGCTTCCTGAGGCCGGTGGAGATCTTTAGCAGCCTCCACTTTCCTGGGAGGAACCAGAATGTTGGCATTAGGACAAATCATGCCAGTGGATTGGACCTAGGAGGTGTGGCTGAGCATTTGTTCATGGACTTCAAACACGTAAGGATTGCAGTGTCTCATTCCCATTGCCCTTGATTAAGGCAAAGGGGAGCGTGACTCAACGATGAGGTGTAGACACTGGAACCAGTAGAGAGCCTACCCTCTCCCCTCCATCTGCCATGAGGTCTCTGTGTGTGTGTTTGGCAGGTGGAAATATGTATTTGATTTTACAATCATGGCTCATTGTTCATGCACACACACATTCCCACATGTAAGGCATCGTACTTTTCAAAATAAAAAATGGCACCATGTCCATTGCACATGTTCAGAAAACAAGTGTTGGAGTTGCTAAGCTAAGCCCCCTTGAAGTTTTTAACTGCAGGGGGTAGACTTAAAATGGGAATACAGCCCCCACCCTTGCTCCTTAGAAATTCCAGAGCTTCTCTACTGGTGATGAGCAATTTGAGCTCCCCAAGAGGCCCTTTGGTGAATTCTCACCACTAGGCATGGTGCTTAGTCAATGTTTGTGGAGAACAGCGTGAGGAATGAAAGATTTCCTAGAATGTCTCAGGGACTTATAGCAACTTGAAATATATAAGAATGTTACCATTTATTTATTTATTTTAAAAGATTTTATTTATTTATTTGACAGAGGGAAACACAGCTAGAGAGGGAACACAAGCAGAGGGACTGAGAGAGGGAGAAGCAGGCTTCCTGCCGAGCAGAAACCCCAATGTGGGGCTCAATTCCGGGACTCTAGGATCATTACTTGAGCTGAAGGCAGCCACTCAACCAACTGAGCCACTCAGGCACCCCAGAATGTTACCATTTAAATATGTAAGAGAAATTATAAGACATACCCCATCTGATAGCTGAAATTCTCATTGTGCCCTATGTTGTAAACACATACATGCGTTTTGAAGATTGAGAAGAAAGGAATGTTTAAAGCAAGGACCAAAGTACTGGAAGAGGGGGTTGGTCCAGGCTCTGGGCCCGGCAGCTAGTGTCATGTTGCCCAATGAGGAATATTTCTTGGGGGCAATGAAGCCCAGGTGGAGTGTGGATTTATGCCAAGGAAGATAGGAGGCATGAACAGGATCAATATCCTTCTTTTTGAATTCCTAGCATCTCATAAAATCAGGGACAAGGGGAGGGGAGGAAAGGGAAGGGGAAGCTATTCATCCAGCAGCAGGGGGCCAGGAACAGAATGTGCAATTGCATAGGCAGGATTCTGGGTTATCAGCAGTGGGGGAAAGAAACTCGAAGGATCGATGAGGATGCAGAAGTATGGATGACAAGCTGCCCTCCTCTTGACTCTCAGGGTCAGGGGTGGCCTCTGTTAGGGAAGGGCTTGTCTGGGTGCAGAAGAGGGGTTGGGATCTGGTAGGGGTCCTCTGCCTGGTGGGAGACTGGGGGTCCTGGAGAATGGGGTGAAGCCTTCCCTTCCTCCTCCTCGCGCCCACCTCTCCCTGTGCATTCCCCTCCCGCCAGAGCTGCGGGCACGCCACGGAGTCATAAGCATCAGGAAGAGAGGCCAGTGGAGAAGTTCAGGGAAGACAACCATGGAGAGGGATGCAGACCGAGGGCTCCCACGCCCGGGCTGGCTGAGACTTTGCTGGGAGTCCAGCTCCCTATGCTACAGAGCAGCCAGAAACCTCCCAGCCCACGTCTGGGGATGTGGAAGGGGGAGAAGGGCCTCTCCTATCACGCGAGATTCTCTATTTTATAAAAGAAGTCAAGGTGACGTGCTATATTTTCCTGAGCATCCCAGTTGACTTAGGTCATTTTGGAATAACAGAGTGGGCCAGTTTCAGTTTGGGAACGTGTCAGGACAGAGAGACACAGCATCTCTGTCTCTTCCTGGAACAGCTAAGCTGTTTCAGGCCCACAGTTTCTCTTGCTCCCACTTTCTTGGACTCAGAACCAGCCGTGAACCCTGGCAGAAAGCCTGGGTTGGAAAGGGCCGCACGCCGGTTGCTTTAGGGGAACTTCGAGCTTAGCTGTGAATGGACACATGATCCATAGAATCTGTCTCCTTGGGATGTCCTAGGTTCTGGTCCGTGTAAGCTGGAAGAAAGAAAGCGAGCTGGTGCTTGGAGGGAGAGTGGAGAGGTACAACTGGTTAGATTTGGGGAAAGACGAGGGGAGGCTGTCAGAATCGGATGGCTATGCAAGCCTGGGCTGTGTGGGGCTGCGGCCCGGAGATCCCCTGGAGAGCTTGTCTTAAGAAGCTCTGACAGGTGACAGCGTGGATGTGTTTTGGGGGCTATGTCAGAGCGGACTGTTAGGGAGGAGTGAACAGGAGTGCCCGGGGCCGGGAGTGGAGGGCTCTGCTTTTCATCAGTCCTCATCTGCAAGCCGTCATGCCTGCACTTCTCAGACTTTTTCAAACCTTTGCTGGTCCCCTCCCCCTCCCTCATCAGCCCGTTTAAATATGGCTTGAATGGAGGTCATCTTGTTCCCTGTGCCTAGTCTGCAACCCGGAGTGGCCCGGGCATCCGTTCTCTGATAGATGTGACTACTTTGCCTTCCCGATGAATTTCACTATGTGGTTTTTCAGTTCGTTAATGGGCAAGTCTGAGTATCAGTTAATAGCACCTACCTAAGTCACAGCTGAATGTATTCATATCAGTATGATCTACTACATTTAGCTCTCCAAGCTAATCCTCTTTTGTTTTTCGCCTTTTATAATTTTGAGAATGTCTTTGCTTTCGGCAAATTGCTTTACTTTGAAGATGGGTGAATTATCCAGTATTTAGTATCTTCAGTTACAGACTTAGGAGTCAGACTTTGTCAATATACTATCCAACTGTTTCATAAGCATCTAGGAATGCAGTCATTTTTGTGGAAACATATTTATCTTACTTTACTTTCTTCTCAACTATCAGTTCCCAGCATTGTTGGGCCTTTGCATGTTAGGAGACGAGCTAGAAGATAATCGTCTTCATTCTGTCCCTTTCTCTGTGACTTCTGGCAAGCCATTTAATTGTCCTAAGCCTTAGTTCTTTATTTGAAAAATGGGATAGCCCAGCCCTTCTACCTCGATATATAGATTTGGACTAGAGAATTATACACACATATACACACATACACAACAAAGCTTCTGTGCCTGAGATGCCTGGTATTTTCACTCCATAATTGGCATCAAGGGCAAGAACATGGACCCCTTCCTACTGATGGATGATGGCATGTGGCCCCTTTGCTTATGAAGATACACACACTCATCCTTTCCCAGGATGTGCATTATTGGACCTTGTGTATTTGGCTCCTACCCTAGTCTTGCCATTGGCTGCCTGTGCTTTTGCCTTTAGCATCAAGACCAGAACAATTCATCATGAGCTCCAAGAGCTCCCAAAATAGACATTCCCCCCCAACCTTGAAGAGTTGGTTTGAGCCATGCTGGCCTCTCTAGCCTCATTTCTCCCAGGCTTCTCAAGAGCTCCGGGCCCCTGGCCCACTGTGGGCACCTTTTGTCAGCCATGTTTTCTGCTCTGTTTTTAGGCATCGCTCCTGCGGTTCCTTCTACCTAGAATGCCTCCGGCCTCCCTCCTCTCCTGTCCATTTCAGCTAGGTAATTCTTACTCATCTTTCAGATTCCAGCTCCATCATTCCTAGACAAGAACTGCACAGAGATTAGGGCTTTAAGCCCTCCCAGTGCTCTGAGCTGCTCCTTTCAAAATACCTATCACAGAGAAGTATGATAGAGTTACTTGTAATCTCCACCAGGCAGGGGCTGTCCTTTTGCTCACTATTATATTCTTAATGTCCAGCTCATAACAGTACACAATAAGTATTTGTTGAATGAATGAATGAATGAGTGGGTCTAGTATTTGAAACTTGGCTTTGTGCCTATAGGAGAGGAAGCTTCTAGACTTGGTGTTGTCCTCATTGCCAATGAACACCCTTTGCAAACCTCCAGAGATAGAAGTAGCATGGTTCCTGCCTCTTGAGCAAAGAGCCTGTAAGCTGAATGGTTGGGGAAGAGGCTGAGCCTTTTTCTTTTCTAGGAGAGGACCCCAGCAGTGCCCTAGAGTGGTCAGTTTGCCTTCTGGCCCTTGCGCCCCTTTACGCCCTCATCCCCTCAGGTGCCCTGGGCACTCAGACCTTCTTTCATATCCTGGTAAGTTGCTATGCCTGCATCTCTCTTCTGCTCTGTCTCCAGTAACCTGGCTGCAGGGCCTTGGGGGACCTTCCCTTCTCTGAGCTCCTCTTTGGGGTGTCTGTGTCCTTCCCTGGACTATGAATTTTGCCCTGCTCTGGGCCTTGTCTTCAACTGTTGCCTTCAACTGTCATCAGAATGTTCTACCCTTAACGTTCTCAGCGGTTGGTGCCGGGGCTTAGCAGCGGGGGGAGGACAAGACTTGGAGCCCAAGGGTCCAGGTTTTCACCTTCTGAGTTGGCTCAGCCTTCAGTATGCAGTAACCACACAGCAATGCATGGTGATTGGATTTTCTAACCAAATTCTTACCAACTTTTCAAGGCAGTCCTGGCTGCCTGCCCAACCCCTCTGGCCCAGGTTCGCAACGTCAATGGACTCTCTCTGCAGTAGCTGAGAAGAACCCTCTCTGGGTACGTTGGCAGAACCAGCTGAGGGAAATTGGGGGCCAAAGCGCTTCTTGCCTCCTCACTTGGCCTGGTCCCCAAGGCGGCAGCAAGCCTGGCCCGCAGCTGCCCCACAGTGGCTCCCACGCCAAGGCTGTAACCGGCTCTGCTTCTCTACTTCACCAACGCGAGGGCCAGGCCTTGATGGGGAGGGCCGGCCAAGTTCATGGCTCAAAGAGACGGGGCCAAGTTGTCATTAGAGTGGTTTCCCCTTCATCACCAATGTGTTTATCTTTGAGACATATGAACTTGTATCCCCTATCCCCTCAAATCACTTAGGCTTAGCCAGCTCTCTTCTGGGTTTCTGTCTCGACCGAGAGAGTTGGGGCTTCCTCTCTTATTTGATTGTGTCTTTGATAAAACCCTGATAGTTTTTATCTGGAAGTTAAAGGCCCATCCAGTGCGAGCTGGCTTTGGGCCTAGGGTCTTACCCTGGCCACTCTTCATGCTTCTGGGACAGGGCATTGTTTGTTCTTCTCTAATTCATTCATTCATTCATTCATTCATTCATCCATTCGTTCATTTAATATCTCTTGAACATCTATGCCAGGCACTAGCTCAGTCCTGGGATGCCAGAAGTGTCAGGCAAACAGAGATGGATGTTCACCCTTAAAGAACATCCAGTCTAATGGGCCACCTGCGGGAAGAGGACACCTGGCTGCAGGGAGGTACGTGAGCTAATGGTGCAAGCTGAGACTGGGGACAAAAGACAGGATGCCATGAGAACGTGCAGCCTGGGTTTAGAATTTGGCTTTTTGTCCTAGAAGCCTTGAAAAGCCATGAAAAGATTTCAAGCAGAGGAGAGACATGGTTACATCACGTTTGGGATTTTTTGAAAAAGACACTAACTGCTGTGTGGAACACCAGTTAGAAGAAGGGGAGTGGAGGTCAGTCAGGGAACCTCTTGGGCAATGCTGGTGGCTAGGATTGGGAGGGCTTGGGGAGGAGTGGTGGAAACCTGTGTGGAAGAGGATAGCAGATCGTGGGGATAAATTGCAGAAGGGGGTTGAGGACCCCCAAATGGCAACACCGGAGGAGGGACACAGCTGTAAGACAGGTTTGGGGAGCTCCTGGGAGACATGTGGCCTGTAGATAGCCACTGGTGAATTATCTGTTTTATGTGGTGATTCCATAGGATAAGCAGAGCTTGCTGGGGAGAAAGACTACAAAAGTGAGGGCACCTTGGGGACAGAGAGGAGAATCTCTCAAAGGAGGCTGAGGAGGGACAGCCAGAGAAGTAGGAGGGATGCCGGGGAGTTGTGGCATCACTAGGGCCTTGAGTGAGTGTCTCTGTTTTCTCTCCACAACCAGTTGCCTTCATGAGAAGCACATCTCCTTCCTCCCGAGTGTGGCACGTAGGGAGCAGAGTGGGAACCTGGTGCTAGTGGGAGGTGTATGCAGGCATTCAAAGTCTGGGCAGGAGGGCCAAGGAAGGCCCTGGCAAACTCCATCAGATTTGGTGGCAGGGACAGGTCCATCTGAAAATCAAGGACAGGCATGGAGACGCTTGTGGAAATTCAAGGCTGGGTGTGAGCTTTTTCTCTGTCTACAGGTCCATGGGCTATAAGTTCAGGGACATTAAAAAAAGGAACAAGGATACCAGGGGACAGGAGATGAAGAGTCTCTTTGGAGGTGTGCGGATTAAGAAACCTGATTTGGGAGAGAAGGTCTGAGGGGAGAACAAGGCCAGCTTCCATGGCCTGTTGGGTCTTGAGATAGGGAGAAGTGCTTTTTTTCCTGGCATGGGTATGTTTCTTAGAGAAGCAAGAAGCAGGAGAAGTTTGTCTCTTAATGGTAAGAGGACAGTCAGAGGGGAGGAGAGGATACCATAAGGAAAAGCAGTGAAGATCTGGAGGTCCCTGAAGGGAACAGGCAGGGGATACAGGACTATTATTCCAAATGTATGTGGCCTCTGAGAACATCTCTGAAGCCCATCCAGTCTTTTTAGAGCTGCTCAGAGCATACAGAGCATGCAAAGGGCCCAGAGAAAAGGGGCCTCTCCAGGCCTACGATTTCCCCACTTGTAAAATGGGGGTCATAGAATAGCCTCTCCTTCAGAAAGTTGTTGAGGGTTTTGTGAGTTAATTTTTGTATAGAATACGTAGAAAAGCCAGACAAATCACAGATGCTGGTAAATACTATGATGATTTCATGAGGCCTTGTCCATTTACATGAAATTCTTGGATTTGGGGGCACAAAGGACATCTCCTATTGATGTGACTCTAAGCTGCTTAACAAACAGGCATTCCAATTAAATGATTAAATAACAATGATGATAAGATTCAAATTTAGGATTATGTATTAGGATCAGGTTGAAGAAATTTTTCATGAATGCTTATTAGAGTGGAAAAGGTGGAGAGTTAGGAGTCAGAAGACCACAAATGCTTGTTCTAGCATCTTCCACAAGCTAGATTTCAGTGGCCATCATGATAGAAATGGTACTTCCATTAGCAGAGCTGATGACTCTGTTGGGGAGACAGACACAAGTTTAAAAAATAGTTACAAATTATGATTAATGCTATGAAGGGGAAAAACCCCAATGGAAATAAGAGGTTGGAGAGTAACTTTAGGTCATGAAAAATCTCTGATAAGTGGATACAAATCCACTTGGCTTTGTGGATTGACCAGTTGGAAGTGGTTATGGAGGTAGGTGTTTCGGAGGTGAGGAGAGCATTCTGGATTGGAAAGTGATTTCCCTTCCCAATTAGGTAATCTTAGGCAACTCTGTGAGCACCGATTTCTACATCTGTAAAATGAGGATAAGCTTACCTATCCAACTGACCACAGCACAGCCTGTGTGAGGATCAAATGAAATGTTGTTAAAGAATTGCGTTAACCACAGACAGATGCACAGACAAAGAATCCACGAGGAAAGAACTCACTGGTCATGTCCTTTCACTTTTTCTATTCATTAAATTTAGTTCCTGTGTATAACAAGACTATAGCACACTCCCTCTCTGGGAGGCCCAGTGGCTAAAGGTCCATGTTGAGAAGACACGACCTTGACGTTATGAATAACGATGCAAGGAGAGAGGGGTGTGGAAGGGACACAAAGGTGATTCTCTGGACAGGGGATGGCTGAGCTGAGCCATACATGAGGAGGGAGAGTCTAGGTTTTTGTAGAGCTGAAAATATGGAGAAAATTTTAGTGGGGGATATTGGTACATATTTCTGCATTCAGTAGACATGAACCCTTCTGGGACCTGTCCTGGGGAAAGTCATAGTTAATGTTACTTAATCTTCGCCAAGCGGCCATTGATTCCAGAAACAGAAAGGCAGAAGTGCTTTTCCCTTGCTGCTCAGAAATGTGACTTCCATCCAGTGGATCATCAACAAATGTTTGAGGCATTGAAGGATACTCCCAAATGGGAAATATCTGAGGAGAGCACCGCCAGGCTGCCCTACAGTTTCTGGGCTATAAGGGAGTCCCATGACATCAGGATCAAAACTTTCTGTGGGTTGCAAAAACATCTTTCTTCACATACACAGTGAAACAGGACAAGGGCTACAAATGAATGAATCCAGAAAGTGTTCTGCTCTGGGGAGAAGCATCCCCCCCTGGGTTGGACAGTGGGGTAACAGCCACTGCCACGTTTCTCCCTTTAATCTGAAACCCATGGTCTATGCCATGCTGCTCATTATGTCACGGTGTCATTGCGGACATGGGTGACCAGCTTGCATGTGTACAGTTTCTGAGTGGCATTTCCGATTCTTACTGTATTGGTGGTTTCAAGAAAATTTAAGGAGAAAGAGACATCAGTTGACATTGCCTAAGCAAGGCAGAGCAAGGTCACGTTCTGATGAAGACATTTTCTCAGTCACACTGTTCATCTCAAAAGAGCAGAAGTGCTGAAGCAAATATTCTAGTGGAGTAGCTCTCAGGTGGTCTTCAGGTGAGGGAGTGAGATAGGAACCCTCTGGAAGGGAAGGAGGTGGGGAGAGGGAGGGGTATCTTTCATCCCAGAGGGAGAAGAGACTGATTTTTGTGATGCCATGGATTTCAGGTTTTCTCTAATCTTCTTGAGACTATTCCTTGCTGAGCTCGGACCCCATGTTCAAGGCCACTTCCAATGGGGTCCATGGAAAACACCTTCTTGAGTTAAGAGAGACTTTGACTCTTGAAACTGTAAATGCTAATTTTTATGAATGGCCTCGTATAGGTAAAGAGGAGGGATGAAGGAAGGTATTTGGAATAGGAAAATATAGAAGGGGGCCAAGAGAAACTAAGGGCTTTGAACAAGAAGCAGGGGGAGTTGGGTAAAGACAGATCAAGAGTCTTGTGGAGCAGATTCCTAACATCTCAAAGAAGAAAGCCAAACTTAATGTAAGCAGGAATGACAGACTGGCAATGGCATGAACATCTCTCTGCTTCCTAGAGAGGTGAGGACAGGCTGGGAGCCCAGCTCAGAGCTGCTTGGGCTTGTAGGCAAGCACATGCTGGAATGAGGAACCAGATGCAAAGGGTTGGATCATTTCTTGTCTTCCATGTGTCTCTTTTTCCACTAATACCCACCTGTCAGCAGTTCATGGGCAGGCTCCAGACTCAGCAGGAATGGAGGGAACTCACTGCATCTCATGGAAGGAAGACCTCACATTGCCACGTGGTCAGTTCTCCCCAAATGGATCCCGACATTTAACATAATCCCAATCAAAATTGCAATGGGAGTTTTTTGAACTTGACATGGTATTCCTAATATTTATTTGGAAGGATTTATTTTGGAAGAACCAGTAAAACTCACATGCACACAAAATAAGTAGCAAGTAGAAGCTTGCATTGTTAGATTTTGAAACATATTTTAAATCTGAAGTCTTTTGAACACTATGAAACAGGTCATCGGCAAAGAATAGAAAGCCAGATACGGGTTTATTTTTGCCTTATTTACTTTTAGAGGAGTGGCATTTCCATTTAGAACATTGAGTAATAGAGAGGCATCGCAGTTTGGAGCAAAGCAAAGTAAGTGTTCCATTTGTCGCCATCGTGGTGCAGAGACCAGCAGGAGGGCATGACCAGCCAACAGTGCCATTTTTCTTTGGCCCCAAGTTCCCCATTGTTCCGTGTCAGGTAATATTGTCTTCAGTTGCTTAACCATCTTCCTTTTGGTATTGAAAGCTTTTTATAGCTGGAATCCCGAGATCTGTCCAAATTCTGTGAGTGCTGACTTGCTGGTGCTCTCACTTCACACTTAAAGGTATGAAGACAGGGGCGCCTGGGTGGCTCAGTTGGTTAAGCAACTGCCTTTGGCTCAGGTCATGATCCCGGAGACCCGGGATCGAGCCCCACATCGGGCTCCCTGCTCGGCGGGAAGCCTGCTTCACCCTCTCTCACTCCCTGCCTGTGTTCCCTCTCTGCTGTGTTTCTCTGTCAAATAAATAAAATCTTTAAAAAAAAAAAGGTGTGAAGACAAAGGCGAAGGAGGGCAGTGCGAGCCTCTGATATCCAGCAGTGCTGGGGGCGGGGGGTGGATGCAAGGTCTCCAAAATCACTCACAGCTACTGCAAATGCTTTTGCTGTTCTCTGAAAATCATCCAATCTCTTTCTACCCCACCACCAACATGGCCACCCTCTAGATTATCCTTCAGCTTCTTGAGTTGGTGATTTTACTGAATAAATGTGGCATTTCAAGTCAGTGAGCAAAGTGCAAGTCATGCAACAATCAACCCAGAAATCACCTTATTACTTTTCATAGACTAATTATTGAGCATCTGCTTGGGGGCAGGCCAGGCATGGTTCTGGGTGCTGAAAACCAGCATGTGAACAAAATGTTTTTGCTGTCCCAGGCAGCAACGAGTTCCTAGGGAAGGAGAAACACAGTGAGCTAAGAGCCAACCAACCTATAACTTGACAGGTGGCTGGTGAAATGAGAAAAGTAAATCCAGCCGGGGAGACAGAACCTGCTGGATGTGGGTGATGGTCAAGGAAGGCTTCCTGGATAAGGTGTCACTTGGGAAGAGGCCTGAAGACTCATGCAGGTCCATGCCATGGGGGTATCTGGGGGAGAACGTTTCAAGAAGTGGGGGCGGCAAGTGCAAAGGATTGGCCCCCTGAAGGTGGATCAGTGTTTATGCCTCTTCCTCTGTGCAGTAATTATTGTCAGTAAGCATGCAACGACTAGAAATGATTATTTTTTAGAACTCTTTAGTTTTAGAACACTTTAAACAACATACATTTCACTTTCAAGATGATATTTAGTTTCTGTAAAATATTGTACAATGACCTTAATTGTGTATATTTGCCCTTTAAAAAAATCCCCCGAAACCATCCCTTCCAGAATCACACTATTTTCAGTGCGTAAACTTGAAACACAGATTAACTCCCAAGTGGTCAGATGGAATGACAGAATGAAGGAAGTCACATTCTGATTCTTTGATTCTCTAATCATGTGCTGTGACTGGTCTTCGGAATCCTACTGCTTAAACTCAAACTGAGGGATAGGGAGTGTCAGGCACCAGAGACACAAACTGTCCCCCAAACAAGCTCAACTGATTCTGAACCCTTCAACTACACTGCAAAATGCCTGTCAATGCATCCTAAAATATTTCTCTTTTATTTTTTAACCCAGTTAGAGAGGGAACACAAGCAGGGGGAGTGAGAGAGGGAGGAGCAGGCTTCCCACTTAGCAGGGAGCCTGATGTGGGGCTCGATCCTGGGACTCTGGGATCATGACCTGAGATGAAGGAAATATGCATAATGACTGAGCCACCCAGGCACCCCTAATATTTGTCTTTATGTGTACATGAGTGTGTATGGCTGTGCACATGTGCGTGAGTGCCCTCTTCCCTGCTCCCCAACTCCCCAAAACGTGCTCCCCCAAACTCACAGGATTTGCCAACCTCTAGAGTGGGTTGGATCGAGTGTTCCTTGATCACATTTGTGGCTGAGGCTGAGTTAGGTCCTTTGGCTCCCAGTGGCATGTCCTCTGGACCAGTATTCCTATTGCTCTGATTGGGAGAATGAAAACTTAGTCTTCTTCAAGCTCAGGTCCCTGAGTTTTTTGTGTTTCTGACTCTCTTGCAGAATTTTCCCATCTCCTGCTGTTTACCTTGCCCTGGCTTACCTGAGCTTTATTGGGAGCTTGAGGGCTCTACTGCAGCAGCGGGGTCAGCAGAGGTTGGGGATGAGAGTATCCCTGTGGTCACCGTAAGGGTTCCATTGCACAGTAGTGAGACGGCTGTCCGCTGTCCCGTTGGATGGATCCCAGCTCTGACTGGGTAGGCCGGCAGGGGAAAGCAGCATTATTTCATAGGCTTGTAAAATGCCCAGCTTCAGTCATTTTCATTTAAGTTGGCATAAATGTTTAAATCCCACTCAATTTACCAGAAGACTGCCTCTCCATCATGCTGTAATAGGTGTCTGCAAGTTCAGCTGTGCCCTGCTTGGGAATTGAGTAGGAGAACAGGAGAGTGGAGTGTGGCCATTTTTAAACAGAGCTTCTGGGTGCCTAACCAAATCATTTTCTTGAACCATGATTTATGTGAGTGCCTCTGCTGGGGGAAAGCTGGAAGGGGTGAGGTCAACAGGGGCTTTATGTCTCTTTTCTTGGCTTTGCAGGCCACAGGGAAGATGGCACCCGAGAACATTACCCCTCAGCTTGTGCATTGAGCCCTAGCTACTCCTTTAGTGGAGGGCCTCTCCTCGGAGCATGACTAATCTGGGTACTCTTAAGGGATGCTGGGATTGCTCTATTCTGATAACATCCAGTTGTTGTTGGCTTTACCAAGAAGACTGGATGCATAGGGGTCTGCTTGCTTAGAAGTCCTATGGTGCACGATTGGGGTAAGCCAGCTGGGCTGCAGGAACTCGCCTCCGCCTCTAGGTGGAACCTTGAGTCACCAGATCTGCGCACCCTGGGCAGACAGCCCCAGGTCCCCCTGCCTCTCTGACCACAGGGTTTGAAGGAAACCCGGGCTATTTAAAGCCTATATATTTTTTTTTTTTTAAAGAAAAATATGTTTACCAGTGTGCGCTCTGAAAAAGGAAATTTTGGTCGCCAGTGGAGGCCACTGTGTTCTAGGGCCTCAGAGGGCTGCTGCGGGAAGTGAGCCTGAAGTGAAGAGCCTTGCTTCCGCGCAGGGAGACCCTCAGCCTCTCTGTCAACCACAGGGAAGGCAGCTCGTGTAGTGTTCTTTATTTTTTCACTCACAGCCTCTTGTCCGTTGGGTGACAGGAAAAACACTGACTTGGGTTTTGTGTTATTTACATTTTAAGATCCTAATTCAGCTCCATCTGGTGCTGTTTATGGAATGGAAGAGGCCTCTGATAAGCACAGCTGGGGAGGAGATTTTCCAGCGCTGCCCTCCTGTTGTTTTGCTTTCTCCCAGCACAGAGGACCGTCTGCAAACGATCAGAGAAGTGAAGGAAATCTGAAGATAAAATATGTCTTCCGAATTTCACCAAGTCTTTGCCTCTGAATGGAGATAGAGGGACGACATGGTTTGGAACTTGAGAACCCAGAAGATTCTGGAGCGTCTACGACTCATGCCTCTCCTTTAAATGTCCTCTGTCCTTCTCTTTCAGCTCCGTGCGGGTGCTCATTTATGGCCCAGCTGAAGAAACAAGAGGAAAATTAAAGTATCTGTGATTAGAAGCTTGGGTCTTTAGATGGGGGAGGGACCCCAGAAGACATTCTACTGACATCCTGTTTTTCACAGACTAATCTGAGGACTATTTACCCCATGACACACCTGCGTCTGCTAAGTGATCAACCCTGATCTACAGATAATGCGTGAAAACGCGTGTTGTTGCAAAGGACAATGGTTTCTTTTCTTGATGGCCAGGGACATGTGGGGCCAAGAGCAGACCTTTCTGGGTCTTTAGTATCTTTTTTCCTCTGTGGGTGAGTTCTCCTGCCTGGGACTGGAGGTCGGGTCTGTACCAGAGCCACATTTTCTGCTCGTCTCGGGGTCCCCGGGACTGTGTTCTGTGAAAGATGAGGTCACAAGACTGTAGAAGGCCAGGCAGCCATTCAGGTAGCTGGGACACTTGCTGGGACGTGGTCATGAGTGTTCTCTGTGAAAGAAGATCCTTATCTGGTGATGCGGAAGGAGCACCGTTGGAAAGTCATTTGATGGATAAAGCTGAGTACCCCCTTCCAGTCAGAAGAGGCTTAGAAAATGCTCTTTCATGAGGCAGGCAGGAATTCCAGAGGCAGGGTCACCTGACAGTGTTATAAACATGAGGGTAACGGGGGAAATAGAGAGTGAAAATGGGAGCTGGGGGCGGGGGGCATAGGAAGGATGTGTAATAGGGTAAAGTTGGGGCCTATGGAAGGACAGCAGGTATTGTGGTCAGGAGGCTTGTGAGGGGCATATTTGAGGTCAATAAGAGCCCAGGGCTTCTCGGAGCAGGTGTAGTTACCATTTTCAGTGATATGAGCCACAGTGTGAGGATAAACACATTGTTCTCAAAGTGCCTATGTGACATCTTCACCCTTCACCTCACTTCCTGACCTGGCCCAACACCATTTTCAGAGGCGACTCTTCTTATTTCTGGTTGAGGCATGAAGGCAATAGGTACCGCATTGGAGCAGAAGCTTTCGTGTGTGTGTTTTGAAGCTAAAATATTATCAATCCAAACTAGCTTGTTATAGATTTAGGAGATCAGTTATAATCTGCATGACATTTAAGAAATAAGTAGATATCTAAAATAAGTATATACCTATGTATATTCAAAAATATATGGAAAAGAAGACAGTTCACAACAAAATCAAGGAAACTCCACGAAGAATATGCTACTGGAGCAGACAAATGTAAGGCATACAGAAATCAAAGAGAAATGGCAGAAGTGCTTATCAGTAATTACCTGTAGTAGGTTAAGCTCTCCGAAGTGCAGTGACTGATGGAATGGAGGGAAAAACCAAGATCCAATTTTATCTTGTCTACATAAAACTGGCTTCAGATATAGCACTGAAAAAGGATGAAAAGGAAAGTATAAACAAGATGCTCTATATAAGTAGTAACAAAAGAGAGGCATGGAGTCTATAATAATTAAAAAGACTTAGACACAGTGGATCATGGAACACTACATCAAAAACTAATGATGTAGTGTACGGTGTCTAATATAAACTAGACTTTTAAGTCAAAACCTCTTACACGAGACAAGGGCATTATATATCGATAAAGGTAAATTTAGCATTTCTTTATATAACTTGAAAACATACATTGAAAATATTCCCCCAGTGGGGCCATCTGGGTGGCTCAGTGAGAGGAGCATGGGAGTCTTGATCTTGGGATCATGAGTTTGAGCCCCACGTTGGGTGTAGAGATTACTTATAAACATTAGGGAAAAAAATCCCCTAAATAAAAGAGTAAATATTGACCGAAAAAGAAATAGTTTTATGATATTCGACGACTTCAAGAACCCAGGATAACGAGCAAAGGATAGTATAAATGTACTAGAACTAATAGCCAAAAAAAAAAAAAAAAAAGTACTACATGCCAAAAAAACCACCTTACATGCCTCTTCCAGTAAGAACCACAGTGGTCGGTGTCTGACTCCTCTATTCGAGGTAAAGAGTGAACAATGAGGCCGGCAGGGGTGGGTGGATGAGCCGATGTAAGGGGGCTGTTAGTATGCACAGGACTTCCTCAGTGTGTCAGGGCAAAGCAAATATTTCTGTGGACTGGAGGTAGGTCTCATGTGAAACCAGATGTGAAGTTATCTACAGACTCCTTTGAAAGGACTCACTGTGCAGGCAACTGGAACTCAGTGGAAAGGCCGAAAGGGGTGCTAGCTTCTGCGGACTACAGAAGGCGGAAGTGGTCATCTGGAAAAGCCACGCATCTCAACACATAAAAGAAAGTGAGAGACCCCTACTGATGGTCCAGAGATGGATTCTAAGGGATCATGAAAATGTCCCATCAGAGAATGAATCAGGTAAAAACCTGAGCTACGTCCAGAACACAAGGCTAGCTTCTCACAGTGCCAGGTAAGAACTCTCCTTATTCCCCCGCCTCATTTCATCCACCCAGCCCTGAAAGCATCAGCACTGCATGCATTTGTAGAGGGAGGGGTGAACCTGGAAGAGGGAAAGAGCAGAGCACACCCCACTGTCCTGTCCAGGGGATTCTGCCTCTCTGTAGGCCCTGGCTAGGGGTGACAGGGGACAGATGTCAATAGGAATGAAGATTGAAATGTAAGGTATTCTATGAAACAACATTTATTTATTTATTTATTTATTTGACAGAAACACAGCTAGAGAGGGAACACAAGCAGGGTGAGTGAGAGAGGGAGAAGCAGGCTTCCCGCCGAGCAGGGAGCCTGATGTGGGGCTTGATCCGGGGTCTCCGGGATCATGACCTGAGCCGAAGGCAGTCGCTCAACAAACTGAGCCACCCAGGCGCCCCAAAACAACATTTTAACTTCTGGAATGAGACTGTTTTATGACAAACTGACCACAAGACTCTTTGTTACTTAAGAGTGACCACAGAAGTCATGGGATGGCTGACTTTTCTTCATGGGATAATGAAAAATGACCCCTCATGAAAGGACTAGTGTACAGTTCCTTTGTGATTGAGTCCAACATCAGATCTTGCCAATGAACTTTTACATTTTGATGACTTCTCAGTCTTAATCTTGCTGTGAGCTTAGAAATACCGTTGCAAAGTTCATTGAACTTTGAAGAAAGGAAAATTGCAGGAAAGAGTAATTAGGGGAAATTTACTCTGCCAGAGGGTACGTAAACATGGTAAATATGTACAGAAACTTCCTAGTGCTGCAAGGACCCGAGGATGGTTTGGCAAACCAATATGGATAGGACAGAAACTGGTAACAGCCTAGATGACAATTAAGGATAATTAATAACACCATAACCAATAATAACAATTATTATCAATAAAAAGATAAAGCAATAACACAAACCAGAAACAAATTGCTCACTCTGAAGTGCCAAGATGAATAGTTAACTATTTTGAAAAACATAAATTTGGATCTTTCAGAAAATAAACTCTAAATGATTAGTTAAATATAAATAATGAAGCTATAAGATATTAGACAGACAGGTGATGAATTTTTTTTTCCAGATCATGCAGTATGAAGCAATGATAGCAGATATAATTGACTTTGTTGAAATATTATTATCACAGTACAGTCAAAATTAAGAATATGGTGATACTTCGGTTTCTGCCTGTGTGATGAATGAGGTGCCTAGAGAGGCTCTGTCACTGAAAATGGAAATATTGGACCAAATATATTTTTTAAAATTCCCAAATGCATACATGATGACACAAATATTAAAGAATATAAAACAAAAATACAATGAATGTGGTATCTTTGAAAAGTAAGTGGAACTAATTATCTGGCTTTTATTTTTAAAGATTTTATTTATTTGACACAGAGAGGGAGCACAAGCAGGGGGAGGAGCAGAAGGAGAGGGAGAAGCAGGCTCTCTGCTGAGCGATAATTCCTGCCCCCACCCCTCCATGCAGGGCTTGATCCCAGGACCCTGGATCATGACCTGAACCAAAGGCAGATACTTAACCGACTGAGCCACCCAGGCACTTCTATTATCTAGCTTTTGATTTAGGTATTGGCTTAGGCCATTGCTTGTGTCGTTTCAAATGTCATTGGTAGGACTCAATGTTCAAAATCTATGCATGTTGGAGTTTTGAATAGGAGACACCCTCCATACAGTTGGGATTCTAAAGAAATATATCATTTCAAGGGCAAAAACCCACGTCCAACATCTGCAGGAGAGTGCAAAAATAACTACTGGACAAAAAACTTGGACTCAAATTGAGGAGTTGGGAATATTCCCTGAAAAATTGTAACCAGCTAGACCTTTTGCTTGTTTACTGCCTCACAAACCTGCCACCTGAGAAGTTTACAAAAATCTTAGTTTGAGGATTTAACTCAAGAGATTCTGGCAATCTCCATAAACGCCTGGTAGAAGCAAACACTGATTCCTTCTGGAAGAATTTATCCTCATTCTCAGTTAAATTCTGGAAAGAAAAATCAACACTCTCACTCTCTGTCTTACACACACACACACACACACACACACACACAACTACAAAATGCACAAAGAAACTAACTACCTTGAATCAAATCCAACAGATACAGGGAAACATCAGATTCTTGAAGATTTCAGATACTGAAATTATCAGATGCAAAAAAACCCCAAAAAACAAACAAAAAAAAAACCTTGCTAAATTTCAAAATATTAAAGAACAACCAGAAACTGAATACAGAACAAAAAGATTTGTAAAAGAATCAGATAGTATAGAAATTAAAAGTAATTGTAAACTCCAGCGTCAGAATTCAGTGACAGGTACTAGATTTTTGTACTTTTCATTAAACAACCAGAAAACCAGGTGAAACACATGAAACAACAGTTTTTAGATATCAAGCAATAGGCAGACAAGGACTCCCAGCACCCAACAAGGATTGGAATAATTTGGTTCCCACTAAGCAGAGCGGAAAGCCCTCATGATACATGAGACATCAGATAAATCCTCAGAAGTGCATCAGCTTAATAATGGATCTAATTTAATAATAAACTAAGGGCTACCCTCCTGACAAAGCCTGAAAGCAAGTTTTTAAAGGATGTGACTGATTCCAAGCAACCAAATTGCAAACCAGAATATAACCCATGAAATTTATGTATTTTTAATTATTCATTTTAGAGTGCATGTGCGTTTGCGTGCCTGAGAGAGAGGCAGGGAGGGGCGGAGGGAAAGGGAGAGAAACTCTCAAGCAGACTCTGCCCTGAGCACATGGAGCCTGACGTGGGGTTTGATCTCATAACCCTGAGATCATGACTTGAGCTGAAATCAAGAATCAGTTGTTTAACCAACTGAGTCAACCAGGTGACACCTGTAATCCACAAAATTTAAAGAAAAAAAATTCAGCTAACCAACAATTTAAATTTTGTAATGTCTGGTATCCTATCAAATTTAACAGGTATGTAAGAAGCTGGAAAATATGAACCATAGCCAAGATTAAAGTCATCGAGTAGAAACATATCCCCAAATGACAGAGATAATAGAAATAGCAAAGAAGGATAATGAAAACAGTGATGACACTGCACGTATTCAAGAGGGTAGAGGAAAACATGAGCATGGTGAGGGAAGAAATCGGAAGGTAGAAGAAAGACTCATGCAAAACTTGAAGAAATGAAAAACCTCTGAAAGGAAAAATTATAGACTAGGTGGAATTAATAGAAGTTTAGATGCTGTGGAAGAAAACAGTGAACCTGAATACATGGCATTATAACGTAGTCAAAGTGAAATACACAGAGAAAAGAATAAAAGACACCCTCCTCCTAAAAAGGGAACAGAGAATTAGTGATATGTGGCAAAATGCAAACTGGTCTAAAATAAGTATAACTAGAGTCCCAGAAAAAGGTGGGAAAACTATATAAAAAAAAGTAAAAAGATAATTCTCATTTTTGATTACTTAAAAGAATTATTTTTTAAAAAGTGACAATGCATTGTTAGGTTTACAGTATATATTTTAAAGATTTTATTTGAGGGTTGGAGAGAGAGCACAAGTTGGGGGAGGAGCAGAAGGACAGGGAGAAGCAGACTCCCTGCTGAACAGGGAGCCCGATGAGTAGCTTGAGGAAGGGCTCGATGCGGGGCTTGATCCTGGCACCCTGAGATCATGACCTGAACTGAGGCAGATGCTTAATTGACTGAGCCACCCAGGTGCCCTGGTTTACAGTATATATTTAAAGAGGTCACAGCCATTGCATAAAGGGTAGGAGGGGCTAAAAATACACTGTTGTAAGGTTCTTGCATGATAAGTGATGTATTATAACATTATATTATTTAACAATGATCAGTGCTAAGCTAGAGATGGATGTTGTAAACCCTACAGCAACCAAAAAAAAAAAAAAAAAAAAAAAAAAAAAAAAAAAAAAAAAAAAAAAAAAAAAAAAAAAAAAAAAAAAAAAAAAAGGTAGAGTTAAGGAGCCAAAGGTAAGAAACCAAAAGTGGAGGGAGAGAATAAAGATAGAAACAAAATGCAGACAGAATAAACAAGAAACAAATAGCAAGATGACAGCTTTAAGGTCAACTGTAGTAATAATTACATGAGATGAAAATGATGTAAAGAGACCAGTCAAAAGGCGACAGTCATGGATTAAGAAAAGCAATGCCTGATTATAAGCCATCCGTGAGAAACACAATTCCAATATACTGATAGACATAGTTTAAAAGCAAAAGATGGAAAAATATATCCTGTGCAAACAGTAATCAAACTACTAGGATTGCTATCTTAATATCAGACAAAGTAAATTTTAGAACAAGGAACCAATATTTCCAGTGATAAAAAGGGCCATTTCCATATTGATGAGCAGTCCTCTCCTTAGGGTAACACCCCAAATGTGCATGCTCATAAGAACAGAACTATTGCACAAAACTATTAGAACTGAAAGGAGAAATAGATAAATCCATGATTATTGTTGGAGATTTCAACACTAATACTTCAGGAACTGAATGAACAAGTAGACGAGGACCTCAATAAGGATATGGAAGTCTTGAAGAACCCCATCAACCAATGAGCTCCAAGTGACACTTATAAATCATCAAAACCACGCTTTCATTTCAAGTGTACGGGGAACAGTCCCCACGATGTACCATAATACTGAACAAAACACCTCTCAAGTTAAGGCATCGAAATCATACAGTGTTTTTTTCTTTTTTTTCTTTTTTTTTGCCTATAGAACATGCAACTACAAGTAAGAAAGGAATGAAGTCTGAAAAAATTTCTCCAAATATTTGGAAAGTAAACAAAATTTTTCTAAATAAACCATGGGTCAAGTACAAAGTCACAAGGGAAATTTGAATTTGTTTTGAACAGAGTTAAAAAAAATACAACACATCAAAATTTGTGCTATGCAGCTAAAACGTTTGGAAGAAACATGTGGCATGGCATACTTCCTGCTGTGCCCTGAATTGTGTTTCCCTCACTTCCCATTCCAGTTCATAGGTTGAAGTCCTAATCTCATGTATCTTAGAATTTGCACATTTTTGGAGATAGTGTCTTTAAAGAGGTAATTAAGTTAAAACAAAGCCATTGGAGTGGGCCTTAACCCAATAGGGTTGGCATCCTTGTAGGAAGAGGAGATTAGAACACAGACACACAAGGGGAGACCAGGGGAGGACACATCTGTTAGCCAAGGAGAGAGGCCTCGGATGGAACTAACCCCGTTTACACCTTGGTCTTGGTCTTTCAGCCTCCAGAATTGTGAGAATATCAATTTCAGTTGCTTATGCTACCCATTCTATGGTCCTGTGTTATGGCAGCCCTAGCAAAGCCAGTGTATACTTGTATTAGAAGACAATGAAAAGTCCCCAAATCAAAGATCTAAGTATCTACAGGATGCCTGGGTGGCTCAGTTGGTTGGGCGACTGCCTTCGGCTCAGGTCATGACCCTGGAGACCCGGGATCGAGTCCCACATTGGGCTTCCTGCTCGGTGGGAAGCCTGCTTCTCCCTCTCTCACTCCCCCTGCTTGTGTTCCCTCTCTGGCTGTGTTTCTCTCTGTCAAATAAATAAAATCTTAAAAAAAAAAAAAGATCTAAGTATCCACTGTAAGAAAATAGAAATAGAAGCACAAATGAAACCCAAAGCAAGCAGAAAAAAAATATTATATAGGCAGAGATCTATAAAATAGAAAAACAATATAAGAAAATCAGTAAACCCCAAATTTGTTTTGTTTTTTTGCAAAGTAAATAAAACTGATAACTCTAAAAACCAATAACACCAAAAGCTAGTTCTTTGCAAAGAAAAATAAAACTGATTTAACACCAGTCACGGTGGTCAAGAAGCAAAAATTAAAACTCCAGTAAAAACTGGAATGATAAAATATTGACGGATACCCTGCAGAAAGTACAGGGATAATAAGTCAACAACTTTATGCCAAAATATCCAACAACTTTGATGAAATGGACAAATTCTTAAGAGACACGCAATCTACCAGAGTTTACTAAGGAAGAAATAAATAAGATGAACAGCTTTATATCTATTAAATAATTGTGAATTTTTGGTGGAGAACCTTCCTACACAGAAAATTCTTGGCCCAGAGGGCTTGTCTGTCTACTTTAGTGAACACTTCTACACAAACTCTTAAGGAGATAGAAGAGGAGGATCTATACTTTCACTCACTTAATGAGGCCAGCATGACCTTGAAACCAAACAGTATCAATCTATCACAAGAAAAGTAAACTACAGATTAATACTCCTCATGGGCATAGATACAAATATCCTTAACAAATTTTAGCAAACCAAATTTAGCAATATATAAATAGATATTATTACCAAGTGGAGTTTGTGCCAGGAAGATGTGGTTGGTTTAACATTCAAAAAAGCATTGTAATTCATCTCAATACTGAAAAAAGTTGATATAGTTTCATGATAAAAATTCTTAGGAAACTAGTAATAGAAGAAGACTTTCTTGACATGATAGAGGACATGTATTATAAAATCCCTCCAGCTAACATCATACTTAATGATGAAAGAGTGATTGCTCTTTTTCTAAGACTGGTAACTAGATAAGTTTACTCATTCTTACCGTTGCTTTTATTCAGTATTATTTTGGAGGTCCCAGCCAGTGTAGACCAGGCAAAGCAAGGAAATAAAATGTTAAAAAAAGCATAGTGAAATGAAATACCACTACACAGTATTGGAATGGCTAAAATTAAAATGACTGACCAAAGCAAGTGTTGGTATAAGGCTATGTAGCAATAGGAATTCTCATACATGACCTTGGGTGCCACATGGCGTAGGCACTCTGGAAAAACAATTTACCCAATGGAAATGGGCCATGTATTCACACAAATATTTGTACTTGAGTGTTCAGAGCAGCTGTTTTCATAATAGCTAAAGACTACCAACCCCCCACATGTTCATCAATGAGTGAGTAAACATGTAGTAAAATAATGAAAAGGGTTTCTTGCCAAAAAGATGAGAGGAACCACTGATATACACAATGACATAGATGAATTTCAAAAGCATTATGGTAAGGAAAAGAATATGGATACTAGAGAATATATATAGTGTGGGAGATTTTCCCTTTCTGTGAAATTCTTTCAAAGGCAAAATGATAGTGATGGAAAGCAGTCCAGTGGTCTCAAAACATCAAGGGGCAGAGTAGGGGATTAACTGCAAAGGGCCACAGACTTTTTGGTGATGATGGATATACTCTGTGATCTTATGTTTGTGGTCACACAAACTGTGTACGTTTTTCAAAACTCACTGAAAGACGAGCATGCAATCAGTGAATCTTATTGTGTGTAAATTGCACCTCATTAATGCCAATTACATACACATATACATATACAGGATAGACTGAGATCTTCCAGTGTAGGTCTCATGCATTCAAGTTTCAGAAGGAGAAGAGAAAATTCAGGAGAGCAGCAATATTTGGCGTGGTTAACAATTTTCAAGAACTTTGAAAGACATCAATGCACAGACAACGAAAAGCCAGATGAATTCTGAGGAAAAGAAAACAAACCCGCATCTAGAAATGTCTTAGAAAATTTAGATATTACCTAGACAGAGGAATATTTTTTTTTTAAATATTTATTTGACAGAGAGAAACACAGCCAGAGAGGGAACACAAGCAGGGGGAGTGAGAGAGGGAGAAGCAGGCTTCCCGCCGAGCAGGGAGCCCGATGTGGGGCTCGATCTCGGGTCTCCTGGATCATGACCTGAGCCGAAGGCAGTCGCTTAACCAACTGAGCTACCCAGGCGCCCAACAGAGGAATCTTTAAGAGGCATGAGAGAATGTATTGACTATCTTGAATGACAGTCAGACTTCTACTACTTAATAGCAAGAGAAAGACTCTCAATAGCAAGAGAAAGACTCTCAATAGCAAGAGAAAAAATATAATTTTGCGGGTATGGAAAAGCAATTGACAAACTAGAATCATAGACACAGCAAAATATCTTTTCTAAAAAATGGGAGACAAATGAAAGGTGTTTCATAGACATAAACACGAACTTTTTTACCCCAATGGACTTATCCTAAATTAGTAAAATAGCAAGAACATTAAGCTCATAGAAAACGATCCAGATGGAGGATTTGAGATATAAGAGCAAATTAAGGGTATGAAAATATGTGGCTTAATATAAGCAATCTTTGATTATGTAGGAAACTAATAGAAGAATATATACTGTATCATTCACATCATTAAAATGTAAAAATATGCAAAATGAATGTATGCATATAAACAATGTGGTAAAATGATACAGAACAGCAAAATTCAGCATAATGGTTACACTGGTGAGGAAGGAATGGATGGTATCTTAAAAGCACTGAAAGGGATTTCAGAGACCATTTTATTGTTCATTTTCTGAAACTAAGAGGTGAGTCCATGGGTGTTCATTAGTTTAGGGTTCTTTGTATGTTACACGTATTTTGGGTATACACACCTCCTATTTTGTTAATCATTTTCGTATTTATTTATTTAGTTTTAAAGATATTGTCAGAGAAAGAGAGGAAGAGAGAGAGGGGCAGGCAGAGGGAGAAGCAGGCCTTAATCTCAGGACCCTGGGATCATGACTTGAGCCAAAGGGAGATGCTTAACCGACTGAGCCATCCAGGTGTCCCTCAATTTTGAATTAAAAAGTACACGGAATCTGGAACATTCAGATGTCGTT
Source organism: Spilogale gracilis (assembly GCA_004023965.1). NCBI lineage: Eukaryota > Metazoa > Chordata > Mammalia > Carnivora > Mephitidae > Spilogale > Spilogale gracilis. The sequence continues at coordinate 69,908 of PITA01010250.1, forward strand.
TACAGTGTCGCCAATTACCAGGTGGGGCTGTGCTGTGTTAACGGTGATGAAAAGATGATGTGAGAAGGGGCAGAAGAAACCACCGGAATGCGGTGGAAGGGCTGAGGGATGGTGGGGAGATGGCAGAGAGGGGCCTCTCAGATTAAATCCTATTTTGGTATAAAACCCCTATAAGAATCAGTGACTAGTTTCCATCCTATAATGGAACTGAAGTCTAAAATACAAGTGGTACAATGGACACTTGGAAAAGCCAAGAACATTGAACTCAGTACATTCTTGTATCAGAAATGAGTACACGGAGATCCTAAAAAACGCTTCTCTCTCTTCAGGGTTAAGTCTGCAAAAGGTAAGGATCAAAGTGTCCTACAGAAGCTGACATAGCGCTTCAAAATCCAGGTAGTCATCCTCCCCCTGCTTCAGCCCCTTTCCCAGAGCTTCCCTCACGCATATTTGCCGGGTATTTTTATCATAATTTCTATTTCAAAGTTTCCATAGAATTTAGTACCTAAAAATGAACATACAGAGATACCACTGACCACTGGCACCAGAATCATCCAGTAAGGGATGGATAAAATTTCCTTCCTTACCTACTTTTATAGGTGATGAGAGATGCATCGAGCTATGTGGACCGTTTCTTTTGGGTGAAACTTCTTTTCAGCTTAGCCATCTTCATTAAATGTTAGCGCAGCCGAAGACTTCAGGTAATACTCTCTTTTTAAATTTTTTGTCTAGAAAACCATCATCCATGTAAGTTTTGTTTTTATTTAATTCTATCCAACACATGCTATATGGCATATATCAAATTCTGTGATTATAGTTCATGAATTCTATGATTATAGTCCATGAATTATTTTATTTTATAAAATAAAAAAAACCCTCTTGTATCTTAACTTCGATGATGGGAAATCTTTGTCAAATGTGTCTTGTACATTCAGGCCTGCTTTTTAAAATAGAATATAACATAACTTGCTGTTTTCTTGATATTGGGAGGTCATGGTGATGGTCATCAGTCACGTGTTGTGCTGGAAGAGTGATTCTAGAGCTATTGCCCTTATACAAATATCCCCACTGCTCTGCGTTTTCAGGTTGCCATTATATGTTGATTTTTCTTTTTCCCTGATATATTAGGGCTGTTAAGCTAATATATAACAGCTTACCTGTCCCTTTATAGTTTCCTGCGTTTTGTGTGTGCTGATTGGGAACCAAGGCAGCTTGTTAGAATTGCATACGAACTAAGAGTAAAGAGGTTATGAAGGAGGGTCTTTCTCTCATCCACATTTAATGGAAGCTATATTAGATTTTGTCTTGGATGTTTTCCAGAGCACATTTTCTACGTTTCTTCTGAATAAAATATATTAACATCTCAGAAAGGTAAAATTTTGCAGAGAGGTTAAGGGACCTTTGGAGCTCAACTCTGTGGCTTTCCAGCCTGTGAATTTGGACAAATCACTTACTCTTGGTTTCACTTTCCTCACCCCCAATGTGGGCATGATAATAATATCACTGCATCAGATCGTGATGAGGATCGGTCAAGTGAATCTCGTTCAAGTCAAGGTCATGGAACACAGAGAACATTTCGGGAGCTAAAATTCTATGAATTAATCACTTGGAATTCAGAAACAAGGTTGATCACCTCTGTAGGATAAGCCTTTGAAAACTTTCCTAATGGACGTGGTTGCTGAATTACCCCTCGTGCTGTAGGATACTGTTTAAAAGTCTCTCCATGGTGCTGCGGATTTGAGGTTGTAGTTTGCCGCCTTGGAGACATGTCTGTATCACCAACTCCTTCCAGTAGCCTGTGGAAGGGGAGGTTCAGGATCACGCTGGGCTTCACACGGGACACGAACACTGAGGCTTTGCGGCAGGAAGCCCCGGTGAGGATCCGGGACTGGGAGTGGGTACATAATGTTCGTTTTTGCAAACCATAGTTTCCTTACTTATCCTACCTGTGCGGGACAGGAAGGGCTACAGATACGAAAATAAAATAAAAGTAAAATAAAATAGTCTTTGACACAAAGACTCAAAAGAAAACACAATCGAAACTGTGGGCAGGGAGCACAGAAGAGAACCTGCCTCTCTCTCTGGGCTCCCTGGAGGAGGCGGTAATTAGGCTGTGTTTTGTAAACCATAAGATACTTAGGAATAAACCTAACCAAAGAAGTCAAGGATCTATACTCGAGGAACTACAGAACACCCATGAAAGAAATTGAAGAAGACACAAAAAGATGGAAGAGCATTCCGTGCTCATGGATCGGAAGAATAAACATTATCAAAATGTCTATACTGCCCAGAGCAATCTACACTTTCAACGCCATTCTGATCAAAATTCCACCAACATTCTTCAAAACGTTAGAACAAACAATCCTAAAATTTATATGGAACCGAAAAAGACCCCGAATCGCTAAGGAATTGCTGAAGAAGAAAAGCAAAGCTGGGGGCATCTCATTACCTGACTTCAGGCTTTATTACAAAGCCGTGATTACCAAGACAGCATGGTACTGGCACAAAAACAGACAAATAGACCAATGGAACAGAGTGGAGAGCCCACATATGGACCCACAAATCTATGGTCAAATCATTTTTGACAAAGCAGGAAAAAATATCCAGTGGAAAAAGGACAGTCTCTTCAATAAATGGTGCTGGGAAAATTGTACAGCTACATATAGAAGAATGAAACTAGACCATTCGCTTACACCACACACAAAGGCAAACTCGAAATGGATGAAAGACCTCAACGTGAGGCAGGAATCCATCAAAATCCTCGAAGAGAACATTGGCAGTAACCTCTTTGACATCGGCCACAGCAACTTCTTTCAAGACATGTCTCCAAAGGCAAAGGAGACAAAAGCGAAAATGGACTTCTGGGACTTCATCAAAATAAAAAGCTTCTGCACAGCAAAGGAAACAATCAACAAAACAAAGAGGCAACCCACAGAATGGGAGAAGATATTTGCAAATGACACTACAGACAAAGGGCTGGTATCCAAGATCTATAAAGAACTACTCAAACTCAACACCCAAAAAGAAGATGAACACATCAAAAAATGGGCAAGAGACATGAAGAGGCACTTTTCCATAGAAGATATACAAA
>PITA01010251.1:0-44223 GCA_004023965.1 Spilogale gracilis
GATAAACAAATGCGGTACATTCATAGACAGAATAGTATTCAGCAATAAAAAGAAATGGACTATCAAATCCACTAAAAGACATGGAATGACTTTAAATGGATATTGCTAAGTGAACAAAGTCCATCTGAAAAAGCTAAATGCTATATGATTGCAACTATATAACATTCTGGAAAAAGACCAAACAATAGTGACAGAAGAAAGATCAGTCATTCCTAGAGGTTTGTGAAAAAAGAGGAATGTTGAAGAAGTAAAGTACAGATTTTTAGGGGAGTCAGACTATATACGACACTGGAATGACATTAGACATTGTCAGAAACCATTGAACTGTACATCACAAAAAGAACTCTTACATGAAGTATGGACTTTAGTTAATAATGATAATGCACCCATGTTGGTTTGTCTATTATGATGACTATACTCATATAAAATGTTAATAATAAGAAAAATTGGGAGTCAGGGGGAAGGTATACAAGAACTCTGTTCTTTCTCCTCAGTTTTTTGTTTGTTTGTTTGTAAAGCCTAAACTACTCAGAAAAAGAAACTACTAATTAAAAACAAATCTTAGGAGAGCACTTTGTTGAGGACTGGATGTTCTATGTAGGTGATGAATCACTAACTTCTACTCCTGAAACTAATATTATACCATATGTTAACTAACTAGAATTTAAATAAAAATTTGAAATTAAAAAAACAGCAAATCTTAAAAAGGAAAACAGAAAGCACAATTGAAGAATTTCGAGAAAAGCATAAAAATGAAAACAGCATATAGAAGAACACATATGATACACTTGACTTATTCTTCAGAGAAAAAATGCAAAACATTAAGGTCTTATATCAAATTAAAAATAATTAAAATATTTTTTAAATTTATTTTTAATTAACATATAATGTATTATTTGTCTCAGGGGTACAGTTCTGTGATTCACTAAAAATTAAATAATTGAAATAAAGATAAGGAAGAGTTAATTAAATAAATATTAAATGAATTAGAAAGCAAAAATACAGCAGAATTAATGTAAATTTATAAAGCTAGTTTTTATAAAAGAACATAAAAAACATTATTTAATAAAAAAATAATGAAAGCAAATGCACAGAATAAAGAATAATAAAAGAAAAAATTAACATGTAAAAAGAAACTTCACAAACAATAGGAATATTTTTCCCAGTAGTATTTGTTTTGTAGGGTTTTGCTTTGGTTTTTGATTTTGGTTTTCAGTTTTGAGACACAGAGAAAAAGAGCATGAGTTGGGAAAGGGGTAGGAGCTGGGGGCAAGAGAAAGGAGACTCCTTGCTAAATGTGGAGCCTAATGCCTGGTTCAATCTTAATACCCAAAAATCATGACCTGTAGTGGAACCTAGGGTTTGATGCTTAACTCAGTGAGCAACCTGGGAGCCTCCTTTCTGATAATTTGAATAAAAAAATTTAAAACCTAGATTAGCTGAATAATTCTATAGGATAACAAAGTTTATGAAACTGATCTCAGAAAAAATATAAATTTCAAATTGTCTAATTTCTGTAGGTAGAGAAAAATTTGTAAAGATGCTATACCCTACCCTATAGAAATAGCTAAATAGTAGATTTTAAAAAGTATGGGGTGCCTGGGTGGTTCAGTGGTTAAGTAACTGCCTTCAGCTCAGGTCACGATCCCAGAGTCCTGGGATTCAACCCCTCATAGGGCTCCCTGCTCAGCAGGAAGCCTGCTTCTCCCTCTCGCTCTCTCCCCCTGCTTGTGTTCCCTCTCTAGCTGTGTTTCTCTCTCTTAAATAAATAAATAAAATCTTTCTTAAAAAGTAACAAAACAATAGGAGTAAATTATTTCAGGCAAATTTTAGGAAACCTCTAATTGATTATTCCATGCTAGTTAAATTATACCATAACTTAACAAAATAGTCTACATTATAGATATTAATCAAGAAATCCTACAAAAAGATTCACATTAATTGAATCCCACCAAATAGAAATTACTTTAAGATTTCAAAGATGCTTCAACAAGAGAAATTCTCTTTATATAAAACATCAAGTTTATAGACATAATGAATAAAACCATGTGATTATCTTTATAAATACTGAAAAGACAGCTGGGTGAAGTCAATAATTCTTCTTGATAAATACACTCAGTAATACAGAAAGTCTTAGTTAATATTTCTTAGCTATTTGAGATCAAATTTATAAGTCAGAAAGCACAAATATATATACATGCATTTAAAACAGGAATAAAAATTATAGGACATTATCACAGCATTTAAAAGGAAGACCTAACCTATCCTGCAGGTTTGAGATGGTTTGTCCAGGGACCTGATGGCTAGAGTTAAGATCTGAAGGATAAACACGAGATAAAATAGGGTGAGGGTTATTCAAGCATGGAAAACAGCATGGAGACAAAAAAATTACAGCAAAAGAGAAATTGAAAGACAGTTTCTGCTCTTCCAAGAGATACTGAACTAGAGAAAGATGTAGAAGTAGAAAGACGACAATGCTATGGAATTTTATAGGGACTAGAAGTAGAAGATTTGACTAGGTAGAGAGAAAGAAGTTAGGAAGAAAATAGATTAGAAATTACCAAAGTAATGGGACTATGTAATCAGACTCTCAGATTAAATGCTACAGAGAACAGAGCTTCTGTAGCTTTAATATTCAATCAAAATTCATGATATGTTAAAATGTAGGTTCTAATTCAGGGAGTCTGAGATTCTGCATTTTTCTCAAACTCTCTGACAATGCTCAGCCTGATGGTCTATGGACCAACCACACATTGAATAGCTGGGTTATAGATGACAGACTTAAAATGGTAACACTTGAACACTTTCTCTGACTTCTAGTACATTCTGTTGGATAGTTGGGAATGTATCATTCAAGGACATAAGGAAGCACATTACTTAGGGGGAAAACTAGTTCTCTTTCAGAATTCTTATTATAGAATTTTCTCTGAGTTCTCCTTAGACATTTAAAATATATTGCCTTACCTATCAAAAACATATTTCCCTGGGGTCTTTTCACCAACAGAAAACACTTTCCATCAAAAAATACAAGAGATTATATTGGACACAAATGAGTTTTAATACTGCTAACACTTAAAGTATATTATCTTTCTAACTTTACAACCGAAAGAAAATGTAATCATCTCTGTCTCTATCTCTCTATCTGTGTGTGTGTGTCACAGAAGTTATTTTATAAATTTCTCTGATTCATACAAACGTGTTTTTAATATTTAAATGATGCTCTTTATGACTGTAGTCTATAAAATTGGTAACATATATTTCTTTCACTCACTTGTTAATTTGTGTAATATCTCCATGCATTCCATGTTTTCCACCCTTCCAGAACAGTCTCTAATTGACCACTTAATTTTCTTTTCTCACATTGATATTATGGCTATGAGAATATACCCGGTATTTAAGGAAAAATATTCCCTGGATTGACACATGTTATTGGACCAAATGATCAGTACACTTTGGCCCTTAAACAGTTTAGATGTTTTTATATAAGGAAATGAAACTATACAATAAGTCAATAGCTGATTTTGGGATAAGTTCTTAACTCTATACTTTTCCATAATTAAAGCATTAGAGCCACCGATTTATAACTTCTGGATTTGGTATACTCAGATGTCCCTATGTAATGGACTTATTACAAGAGGTATAATTATCAGAAAACATATAGTCACAAGAATTATTTGCCTTGTTTCACCTCACCAGAAAATTAAGTCCATCACAAAGATAATAGGCTTAAGAAAAAATGTTTTTCTTTGTGCTAATCAGTGCAGGCAGAGGCATACAGTAAAATTCTGTTGAAAATAAGCATCATTGCATGACTAGCCCAATGCTCCTCTGCTGTCCAAAATGTAAATGATCATTCTACATATTTCATCAGTTAGTTTTTTTTTATAGTAAATGCTGTACAGTGTATTACTGACTTGAATTATTTATAGTAACATCATCTTATATCCTGATTGAAATGCATACTTTATAAGCAATATATTAAATAAGAGAACTAAAGTTTACCTCTGGGGATGCTGTTTTCAAATATAAATGTAGCTTCAAGTTTTCTGTAGTGATCCCTCTTGTTTTAAGGTATACTTTTTGTGGTTATTTTCCCTTACTAATCATATACAGATCTTTAATTTGGTAGAGTCTTCCATATTAGAATAACTGGAGAGGGTAAATTTTAAAAAAGCATTGGGTCAGGCTGGTAATGAAAAATGAGTGAAGAAACTCAGTAGTAGAAACAAAAAAACAAAACAAACAAAAATGGGGCGCCTGGGTGGCTCAGTTGGTTGCGCAACTGCCTTTAGCTCAGGTCAAGATCCCGGAGAGCCCAGATCAGATCGAGTCTCACATCCGGCTCCCTGCTCTGTGGGAAACCTGCTTCTCCCTCTCTCACTCCCCGTACTTGTGTTCCCTCTCTCGCTGTGTTTCTCTCTGTCAGATAAATAAAATATTTAAAAAAGCAAAAAACAAAAAAACCCAGCAAGCAGTGGTTTGGAACATGTGAAAACAAGAAAAACACTTCCTAACTACGATGAGCAGCTGCTCCTTAATCCCAGCCACTTGATGTCCCTAAGGAATGTTGAATTTTTTTTAGATCTCATTTGGTTTTCAGTGCAGTTTCTTCAATGCTGAAACAATGTGCTTTTAAAACCTTTGTGATGCCAATAAGTCTACTTTTGAAGTAGACACTCCTTTTATTTATAGCCTTTGGGTTTTTAAGTCCTTCACTTTTAAAAACTTTGTTATTAATTTAAATAAATTGAGCTATTCTTTCAAATTCATATTTGGATGGCTTACCTCCATCTTAGTAAAAATAGTTAACATTATGTGAATTCTTAAGGGTCACGACCACCATGCATAACTTAAGTTACCTCATTTTATCTACACAATAACATTATAGGTAAGTGCCATTGTCACCTTCCTTTACAGGTGGGGAAGCTAAGGTATGGGGAGTTTAATGTTTTCTCCCCCAAAAGCCAGATTTAAAAACTGGACCGCAGAGCCACTCATTAAAAGTAGTATAACTACTCTTTATGATGCAGGTGGCCTCAAAGAGTATACATATAGATGCACCTGTATAACCAGATACAGATGCAGGTAAATCTATCTCTGCCAGTGGAATTATGATTACGCATGCCTACTTTTAACCAAGTTTTTTTCTCTTATACTTCAGATATTGACTTTTTAAATTACTTTCTCAAATTACTAATTACTATTTCATCTACATTTGTTCATCTATCATTTTTCTTATAATTTACTCTTCCTGAATTGTGGAGGTTCTAGCATTTGAAAATTCTTTTCCTAATTTTTCTCCTCTTCACCTCTGTGTTCATTACATTATTCAGTCTTCTTAGAAACCTTCCAGATTAAGTCTACCTCACTATATAATCCATTTAATTTATTCCTTAGAATTATACCATTTTACTTTTATTTCAAATTGCCCTAATGCCTTTCAAATATGCTTATGCTGTTTAAAATATAGGTTTTAGAATTTTTTTCTCTTTTTTTTATTGTCACTTAAGTTTTTTTTTCAGTGTTCCAAGATTCATTGCCCATTCCCCACACCCAGTGCTCCATGCAATAGGTGCCCTCAGTACCCACCACCAGGTTCTCCCATCCCCAACCCCCTCCCTCCAAGTCCCTCAGTTTGTTTCTGTGTCCAAAGTCTCCCATGTTTCATTTCTTTCCCTGAATTACCCTACTTCCCATTTTCTGCAATTGTACTACTGGACATTTACCCTAAAGATACAGTTGTAGTGAACAGAAGGACCATATGTACCCCAATGTTTATTGCAGCAATGGCCACAATTACCAAACTGTGGAAAGAGCCAAGGTGCCCATCAACAGATGAATGGATAAAGAAGATGTGGTACATATATAAAATGGAATACTATGCCTCCATCAGAAAGGATGAATATCCAACTTTTGTAGCAACATGGACTGGATTGGAAGAGATTATGCTGAATGAAATAAGCCAAGTAGAGAAAGTCAAGTATCACATGGTTTCACTTACTTGTGGTGCATAAGGGGTAATATAGAGGACAGTAGGTTTTAGAATTTTTGAAATCAAAAATTAACATTTTTGCTTTTCACTTTTCATTTTCCTTGCTCTCCCCCAATGCCTTGTCGACACCAAGAACAAACACATTAAGGTCATTTAGTAGTTACTTGTTGCATGAAGGAAAGGACAAATATTTGAAATGTGTCCAAAAAGCTCTAAGAGAGTCCTTTTGATCTCAGAACATTACTCTAGCATTCCAGGTATGCCTGAGTTAATAATATACATAATATTAACAAAAACATATTTTATCTACGTTTTGCTTTCTGAGCAAAATTGTAACATTCTTTGAGACTTGCATGTGCTGATATCATCACATGTATATGATAGGCAGAGAACTAAGTTGACGGAATTGAACACCATCCTGGGGATCCAAATGACCATTGCTCATTCCATGTCAAATCATCATTGTTTATATCTGAATTAACTTCCTTACCTTCCTTACCTTTATTTTCCTTTTTCATGAAATTGAGTATTTGATTAAAGAATCATTAAGGCCCCTTCGAGTCCTAAACCATTATTATTTATTAACCACAATTTGTTGACTCAGTAATCTCAGATGTTCATGTACTAGGGATACTCTAGCTTTTGACATTGAGCAGAGGTTAGATATGAAGAAAAAATGGATAGAGTGTTAATGGAAAGCAAGTGGAGAACAAGAGAAGGGAAATGCAATTAAAACTTCCATAATAACCACATGGTGTTTCATTTCTGTTCAATTTACTTTCCAGTGGTATTTTCCTGGGAGTTATGCCAGTTAATGAATCATAAAGACCAAGGTTTATTTTAATAGTTTTTCCTCTCTCTCTCTCTTATATACCATACAAGCTCAGTCTAACAGTCTACCCTGTTTTCTTACCTTCATTAAAAAGAGGCATTGACAGAAAAAAATATTAAAATGTTACTAAGTGGAATTGTCAAAAACCTCACAATTACCTGGCTATTTTTGAAAAGATTAAATTAGTTTTCACTAACGACATGATTAATTTATTTGACCAATGCCTAAGCTCTGTTTAGACACCCTAGCTCTTGGCAGGGAGAAAGAGGTGCTCAATCCTCAGGAAGCCATGTGAATGTTCAACAATATAAAATTTCTTCCTCTGATGAATATTTTTTCAATAATGTATATTTTAGCTCACATTCTTTTCCCAGCATTCATATGTTCATTACATTCTTGTTTTTGTACATATACTTTCAAAAATATAAGAACTGAATCCCTTAACGAAAACAAATGGTTTCCATTATATATTTCTATCAATCAAAGTCCAGTCAAGAGGCAAAATAATAGTAATAATAATAATAATAATAATAATACCAGTAGTGTAAACAGGGGATATTTATTTTAAAGAATCATTAACTTATAAAAAGCATTTAAGTCATGTAAGAGGTAAAGAGGGCTCCAAGGCGGTCAGAATTAGCAAATGCAAATAAATGGACTGTACTATCACTAGTTTGGAACATATTAGACACTAAAAGAAATTGAGGGCTTAAGAGAGGTTCCTCTACCCAAGGCTGAGATTTCAAACTCTTGAAGATGCTATGACTACATGGGAACAAGCAGTCTGCTTGTGGCAAAGAACCTTCTCAGAGGATGTAGGCCAGTGCTGATTCACAGAAGTGATCTGCCATGACCAAGGGATGTGAGCAGATGTGAGCCTGTCTGCAGAAGTAAGCTTCCCAGTGGTGAGGCAGGTGCTTGAGGTTGGAGCTGTACCTTCTCTAGAAGTACTATATGCTAGGCGGTCAGTGCCTAACATTAGATTAACTTCACCTGTAATAGCAGCCAGCCAGGTAGGGAGAGTGTGGCTTACAGGTAAGAGTGAAGCGGCTGTGAAAGACAATGAGGCAATGAGGCTAAAACTGGTTTGTGAAGGCTCTTGACATGAGCTGCCAAACCTCAACTCCTGCAGAGCAACATACAGAAGCAGCACCCACCAGAAGGCTCCTGCAGAGAAACATGTAGAAGCAGCACCCACCAGAAGGCTCCTGCAGAGCGACATATAGAAGCAGCACCCCACTAGAAGAAAAGTGCTGTTTTGCCATCATCACCTCACAATGTCACTCTGACTCTTGATATTGAAAATAAAGCCTAACAACACACACAAGCAGAAATGTGTACAGAGTTTACAAAACAGGTAAAATGAGGCTGGGTTTGGAGCAGAGAAACTACAAATTGATATCTGTTCCTATCTTATATCAGTGAACACATTTCCTTAAAATTTAACTTATTATCCCTAGGGCTTACTAGATAGAGAATCTGGATTAGTCCTTTATGTTACTATTCACTCTACTATTTACAATTTATGTCCCTCATTTGAGTAATCTAAAAGCATTGCTAGCAGCATTTCAATACCAAAAGGTATGATGATATTGTTTATTTAGTTGACAATAAAGAATCTGTCTAATTTTGACCAAATATTTTGTTTTTTAGCAAATATTTTAAAACTACGATTATTTTGACAGGTTTATATACCTCATTAACCAATAAAATCTGTGTACATATTTTTTAAAAAGTTTTTTCCCAATACATATGTTTATAGTAGTGGGGACATAGGATTAGAAATAGGGGAAAACGGTACCTGAGTGCCTCAGTCAGTTGAATTGACTTCTTGATTTCTGCTCAGGTCATGATCTCAGGGTCCTGAGACTGAGTCTGGCATCAGCCTCCAGGCTCAGCAGGGAGTCTACTTGAGATCCTCTCTCTCCTTCTGCCCCTCTCCTTGCTTCTTCTCTAAATAAATAAATTAATAAATTAATTAATAATAAAATCTTTTTAAAAAGGAAATAGAAAACATTTATATGTACAATGAAAAATCACTTCTAAATATGATTTTGGTCAATATTTTGGTTTTGTTCTCAAGGAATTAAAATTAGGGGTGCCTGGATGGCTCAGTCAGTCAAGATCTGCCTTTGGCTCAGGTCATGATCCTGGAGTCCCAGGATCCAGCCCCGCATTGTGCTCCCTGCTTGACGGGAAGCCTGCTTCTCCCTCTCTCACTCCCCCTGCTAGAGTTCCCTCTCTACCTCTGTTTCTCTCTGTCAAATAAATAAATAAAATATTTTTAAAAGAATTAAAATTAAAGATATTATTGATAACAGGATTTTAGATAGTGTGCATTGCAATGTGCTCATTTAAGAAAAGATTTATCAGATATCAGAGACACTGTTCTGTTCCCTCATCTATGATTTCATAATGAGATGTTGGCAGGCTGAAATGGGATTGAAATTTTATGATTTTGTTTTTGCTTTTAAGATTTCATTTTTTGGTAATCCCTACAACCAACAAGGGGCTTGAACTCACAACTCCAAGACCAAGAGTTCATGCTCTTCTGATTGAGTCAGCCAGACCACCCTGAAATCCTGTTGTTTGAATCCCAGTTCTCTTTTGTCTTCATTAGAAAGGCCTAATAATAAGTATTCTATTTATCATACTATATACTCATAATTTAATAATGTTGCTTCTTCAGGCACCTATGGCTCAGTCGTTAAGCATCTGCATTTACCTCCAGTCATGGTCCCAGGATCCTGGGATCAAGCTGCACATCAGGCTCCCTGCTCTGTGGGAAACCTGCGTCTCCCTCTTTCACTTCCTCTGCTTGCATTCCCTCTCTTGCTCTGTTTCTCTCTGTCAAATAAATAAATAAATAAATAAATAAATAAATAAATAAATAAATGATCTTAATAATAATGTTGCTTCTTAGTTGCACAGATACAATGATATAAGCAAAAGATTACTTAAAGCTCCAGGATATGTGCATTTTACTTCACATAAATTAGTTCATTTCAATCTAATATATATGAAAACTTTATCTTAGAATTCTCTAAAAGTCAGCAATAAACCTAATCTGATGAGGAAACATTTAACATTCTAAAAAAAATCTGTTACAGAAGACCTATAATATGCCAGGTGCAGTTCCTAAAATTAAAAGCCACCACATTTTTTTTCTTTTTTACTTTCTTGGCTAAACATAGGTTATTTGATCTTATTTTTACATTCCCTTGTAGATTTTAAGAAAATAATTTATCCTCTTTAGTAGACACAGAAATGGCAAGAGTAAATTAAGACTGATAGTACAATACATCAGAGGCACAAGAAATTACCCGAGATGTCTCTGCATGACCATGTGACAAATGCCACTAACCTCCCTTGCCTCACCTGAAATGTTTCTTTGTTTCATATGAACGATATAGTAGTCACTATCTAAGGACAGTGTATGATGGGAAGTCAACCGCATCGATGTAGCAACATCTATTCCTATGTTGTAAATTTCCCTCTCAAAAAAAAAAAAGAAAGAAGAATGAATGAAAGAAAGAAGAAAAGAGAGAGAGAGAGAGAGAGAGAGAGAGAGAGAGAGAGAAAGAAAGAAAGAAAGAAAGAAAGAAAGAAAGAAAGAAAGAAAGAAAGAAAGAGAAAATCGCCATAATTCTGGTGTACTTTAGTTTGTCAGATTTCAGAGTCAGACAACTTTCTTAAAAGGGATAGGAAGACTTTATTCAGAGTACTGGACTTTAAGGTAGTTACCCTATCATCTTTAAAGTTTTAAAGTTATATTTAAATAAAAACCTGAGCACCAGTACAGAATATAGAAACACATTTTGGTGGTTTTGGTATTGAATTTTAGAGCATTTTTTCTTCCAGAGAATGTTATACTTTTTTTCAAGAGTAAGTACACTTAAATTGATTCAAATATATAAATCAACTTCAGAGAAATGTTATAAGATAATCTTCCATTTTTACTACCACAGCAACACTTCCAGGTACTCTAAGGGTTTTCAAGATCATACGAGATCAGTGATCACTCTCTGTAATGTGAATTGGAAATTTTTAAGCTGAAGAAAATAAATAGGCTATATTAATTTTGTACATTTGAGCTGAATATTGTCCAGGAATTTAGAGGATGAATAAAACCCATAGCTCTTATTTGGTGCTATTTTTTCAGCCATAATTTGCTTATTCCCCTATTTACCATATATGTACCGTATAATCATCATATTCTAGGAATTATGCCGATACCAGGGACATTTATATAGAACTGTGCCCTTGTATTTATATAATTACTTATAAAAAGATCTTTAAGAAATGCTAGTTATAAAAAAATGCTATTATAAGATAAACACCATTTTCCTCCTTCTAATCAAAACCAGGTATTGAAACCTTCATAGCTGAAGCAAAGACATTTATTTAGATGCAGGCTCATCAGATAAATAATTCTTAAATCTAGCAAAGATGTCAGCAAAACATCTTATTCAAGAGGTATTTGTTGATCACTCACAGCATATCCTTAAACACTTCAACAGAAAGTTACAGAGATAAAGCCAATAAGTTTGATTCATTTAATGAAAAATGCATTTAATCAAGCACTGTGATTGTAAATGAATTCTATCTATTATCTACTTTTTCAAGTGGATGAAAAATAATACAACTTTCACCAAACAAACAGTGCAATAAAAAATGGCATTGAAATATATGAGCTTTCTGACAGCAGTATTAGTCACATCTTACACACTGACCTTTCTAGTGGCAGGGACTTTCAGTAAGCTGTTGCAAGGAGCTGGCATTTTCAGAGGTAATAAACCTCTTTAATGTCAGTCATCTGCTTAGCAGGGCTACCATCTCTTGACTGATTACTTTCCAGTGATGTAAAAATCCACCCAAATACTTTACTAAATTTACCACTATTTAGAAGACACAATGGCTTATTTCAAAGAGTTAATGATATTAGCAGCCCTTGGACATTTAATTATCTATAAGGAGGCAATGGAAAGAAGTGATGATTGACTAGGTTATACTCTTTAGGAATATGTGCTAATGGAGCCTGGCAATTATGCAGAAATGCTTTCATATTAATAAAGCTCCATTCTCAGTGGAATCCAAAAGTTTGGAGGCTAGCATGTTTAAATTAGACTCTCTCTAGTTCAATATTATCCCCTAATCCTGTTTTTGATTGAAAGGTATATGGCTTTCAGTTTTTATCTTTATTCTGATATACCTTAAATGCTCAAATTCTTGAATTTAATGAAATGTACTAATGATGGACAGTTGGGCTTTTCATTCCTCCTCTGGCTTATCTGCCCAACTATCCATAATTTTCATTAAAATTTTTCTAGGTTGGAAATCAGGTCATTATATCTGACCATATTAACCAACACACTTTAATACCACTTGCCCTTCAACAGTAAAATTTGCTAACAGCTACTTTTGTATCAGTGTTTTAGCAGAGTATGGAATTAATGAAACCACAATGTGATATATAATTTCTCTCACCACCAGTAAATTTCTATAGCACATATTCAAAACATGAGAAATTGTAAGGGGGTTAATTTTAAAATTCTTTACAGTCACCCCTGGAAACACAAAGATTAGGCATGTTTGCACATGTATTTGTAGATGATGTCAGAAGTGAAATTAGAAAGAAAAACATTAGCGGTTCATTACAGATCCAAAAAGATGATTGCCACACCAGGATGTGGTTTTTAATATATTATAAATTAATCACTATGTGAAGCACTCAAGCTTTGTTACTTTTTCCTAACATTAATAAAATAATAATAATAACAATAATACATGTATTTTAGGTGATGTTCTAGTAAAGATAATTAATATGTAAAATATACATTTTTTTCATGAAAGGAACCCTCCATAGATCTTCATACATATCATAACTTTTCATGTCATTTTGACCATTCATGTTTCATATTACTTTGATCTATTGTCAAATTAACAAAGTAATATTTTAAAGCTTGATGAAAATTTAAGGATTATTCCTAGGGCTAACTAGAAAGAACACTTTCTAGATGAGGACTTTGTGGTTAATAAAGGGTTCACAGCTTGGTCACAACAAAACAAAAGCAGTGTGTGTAAGTCAAACACTACTCTAAATCTTCAAACTTTCCAGTATTTCCTTTTCTTTGAATTGTATCTTTTTCAGTAGAATGGTATGAAAGAGATATCCCATGCTATTCTTTAGTCACTATGCCATAGACTGGATATCTGTGTCCCCCAAAATTCATATGTTGAAACCTAATATCCGATGTGGTGGTATTTAGAGATGGGGACTTGGGAGATCATTAGGTCACGAGGGTGGATTCCTTATGTAAGATACTACAGAGAAATCACTTTCCCCCTTAATTATGTAAGTACACAATGAAAAGACAGCTGTCTAAGAACCAGGAAACAGGTCTTTACCAGATACCAATGTGCAGGCACCTTGATCTCAGACTTTCCAGTCTCCAGAATTAACAAAATAAATTTCTTCTCTCTATTATTCCAAGTCTAAGGTACTTTTGTTACAGAAGCCCACGTGGGCTATAATACATCTATAAGACACTTTAATTTTCATAGTTATTATTTTTCTGTCCAACAAATCTAGCATTTTGTGATTTAGTGCATACAAATACATAAGAAATGCTTTTAACTGTTCCTTTCCTATTACTGATAAATTTGTTGACAGGGGGTTTGCATATAGTATGTTGTAGGCATAATTTATATACCAAGTAGTAATATTACCTTCATCCCAGCTTAATTTTCAATCCCAAAACTTAACAAGAAATATAGTAAGAAAATGTCTTTTGTCACTATCAAAAGATATATTTTTTGGACTTTAAAATAGATATATCTTGGGGCACCTTAGTGGCTCAGTCGGTTAAGCAGCTGCCTTTGGCTGAGATCATGATCCCAGGATCCAGCTCTCTGTTCAGTGGGAAGCCTACTTCTCTCTCTCACGCCCCCTGCTTGTGTTCCATCTCTTGCTGTCTCTCTCTATATATCAAATAAATAAAATAAAATCTTTTTAAAAAATGGATCTATGTTTAAAAATATGCCTTATTCTAAAGATATGGCAGAAACTTTAAAACAAATAAACAAAGCTAAAAATTATTGAGTGCTCCTAATACACTGTATGCTTGAAAAGCTAGTAAAGCCAGAATCAATTTTGAAGATTCAAAGAGAGAAAGCTTAGATTCTCAGAACATATAGCTTATGTCCAACCTCTTAGTTTTAAATTTAAAAATAAGGACATGATCCTGATGGTAGTAAACTGCTTATGGTCACAGTTATAGACCCGATTTAAAAGCCAGTCTCTCAACCTTTAGCCCAAAATCCTATTACGTTTACCGGAAGACAATTATATACAGACTTTTTCCATGGGTTAATATCCCTTTTTTTTTCCTCTATTAGAAACTACTTAAACATTTATCAGATGTAAAGCTTCCATGATATATTTAAATTTGCACTGTAATGGTTATTAATTTTTATTTTAAAGATTTTGTGATAAAAGCTGGATGGTATCTATTTCTCCAGCTTTAATTTTATAGCACTTGTTTATTTTATGCAATATAACACAAATAAATTAATATAAAGGAACAGTCAACAAAATCCATAAAAATTCTTTAAGTGTTAAACATGCTCAAAAGGGACACCTGGGTGGCTCAGAAAGTTAAGCATCTGTCTTTGGCTCAAGTCCCACATCTGGTTTTTTGCTCCATGGGGAACCCACTTCTCCCTTGACTTCTGTCCCTCCCCCTACTTGTGCGCGTGCTCTCTCTCTCTCTCTCTCTATCAAATAAATAAGTGAAATCTAAAAAAATAAATAAATAAAAATATAAAAATAAACAGGCTTAGAAGTAGTAGATTCTGTCTAATATCTGTATGCTTATTTTGAATGTGGCTTTGATAAAATCATAGTAAACTTAAAAACAATTTTTATTTAGTCACTTTGTATAAAGATATCAAGAATGACTAGCTTTTAAAAAGAAGAAAGAAAAACTGTTCTTTTGTTTTTAAATCTGAAATATATAGTGAATAGGATATTAGTAATTCTGGCATTTTAGTGACTTTCTTTCCTGTTGTAATTTGTCCACTCACAATAGCATTTTGTTACCACATCTATAAAATGAACATACAATAGCAAGATTTATAAGATGCCATAACATCATCCTATGAGGCCTCAATCCTACACATGTTACCGAAACAACTGAAACAAGTATTAAGGAAATAAACAAAAATAAAAAGAATTCCCCAAGTAAATGATGAAAGCCCTCTGGGAGGTCGATACTAAAAAGTAGATAATGATAATTTTAAAGTGATAATTTTCAGTGAATGATGGCTTCATTTGATTCTAAAGTACTATTTCAAGTTCATCTCTCTTTTACTAAACTGAGTGTTCTTGATGCCATCATTACAACCAATTCAATTAATAAACTTAAAACCAGCTAGTTATGCGAAAGATTTTAAGTAAGAAAAAAAGAACAATTGGTTGACTGGTTCCTGGAAAAGCAATATCAAAAGACTTTTATCCTATGATAATTTGTGGGACTCGAAATTAATCTTAGTAGAATCTATTTCCTATGAAGATCTCTTCAATATAGTACCCTCAGTATATAAATCCTTAAGATCACATTTAATAATTCAATTAAGACACACACACAATACACACATACCAATATAATGTTTAATTTCAATATAGCCATTGAGGCCAAAAGAGTTTGGGCCACTTTTCCAACTTAAAACCAACATGGCAGGGGTGCCTGGGTGGCTCAGTTGGTTAAGCCACTGCCTTCAGGTTATGATCCTGGAGTCCCAGGATCGAGTCCCACATCAGGCTCACAGCTCCATGGGGAGTCTGCTTCTCCCTCTGACCTCTCCGCTCTTGTGCTGTCTCTCATTCTCTCTCTCACTCTCTCTCTCTCTCTCAAATAAATAAATACATACATACATACCAACATGGCAGAAGAAGAGAAATATGAATGTGTGTGTGTTACAAATCTTGTACTGCAAAGACTGACATTTAAGCAACTCTAAACTTATTAAGGATTACATTTGCATGTACATTTTTTCTACACTCAAGTCTCTCACACACCTATAGATATTCATAGATCAGTATTTACAGTGCACAGGCTTGTAACACAAAAACAGACAGATAAAAATAAGAAAGAATACACCAACATGAGCTCAAATAGTCCCAACTAACTTCCAGCTAAGAGAAGAAAGAAGGAGATAGATAATCAACACACACACACACACACACACACACACACACACATACAATTGCTGTGATGACTACATGTGTAGCTATTTGGTTTGCATTTGATTAAACAGTATGAATCTATAAAGCAAATATTAAACTGTGTGACTCCAGATGCCTTTTAATTTATTTTGGTATGCATTTCTATGACAAATATTTAATAATTCCAATATTTAATTTTGCCCTTATCATATAGATTTATACATATATATTTATTTATATGATTTATCTTTACCTTTCCTACCAGAATATAATCATCTTGAGGGAGGAGACTGCCTTACAGTTTTTTAGTACTTAGCAAAATATCTGACACATATAGTGTTGAGTTAGTGGATCTCAAATATTAATAGAACACAATACAAGGTATTATAAAATCCTCATGTTTGTTTTGTATAAATCACTACTTAAGGTGGAATCCACTCTATGGAATAAATTTGTTCATAAATAAAAAAGAGTAAGCAACATCTTTTCCAAGTTGTGCCTGGATATCATCTATCCATTTAAAGAATTACATTCAGCCTTTTATGTAGGCCATCCTCTGCACTGTTGTTATGCCTCGTATTTTAATATTTGCACCAATTTTATCCACTTCTAGCAAGCTGATTATATATATCCCTTAATGTGCTATATTAAAATTGGTACATATACTTTCAAATATTTTGACGCTTTAATAATGAATAAAGAAATAAATTATATTTTTGCAGGAAGCACGTAGGAAATTGTTTCTATCCAAATTTCAACATACACGGTAGTAGTGTCCCAATTAGATACAGTTGCCGGATGCTTAAAATGTTTAAATTGCTCTTTCAAATCTTTCTGTTACATTTCAAATTTTGTTCACACACTGAGTTAAAAGCTCTACCATAACATTTTTACCTATATCTTCAACAGTTCTGTAAAATAATTTAGCAACTCTAAACTTATTAAGGCTTTCATGTCCATATGGTTGTTAAATCAGGGTCAGAATAAATGCTGATCTAGCCAGAAGAAACACTCAAATGTACTAGATTCAAAGCTGTATAATTTATGTGTCTTCATGGAATTTTTAATTTAGTAATAAAAATCCAGGTTAAGATATTAGTTACAACATTATTTAATATATTTATCTATCACGTTGCCATTAGCAGTTTGTCAATTGGGGCCATATACAATTTGATATAAAGTGTTATTATATTAAGTATCAAGTAACAAATGATTAAAAATAGATTTTTTTAATCATTGCTTAAAATCTGCCTCTCTTAAAATAGTTTAGATTCCCTGAAAAATTACTGAAATCAAAAGTATATGCTAACCATGACACATTGCATGATTAATTCTTTACATTTATCTATGTCTGAAAGCTAATACAATGAAAGTCTAGAGAAATAGTAAGATTGTTTTAATTAAAAGAAGAGAATTTTAGCCATTTCCACAGAAGCCAATAATCTGTCAAACTGTAAAGAGAAGCACAATTAGCACCAGCAGAATCCTAGAGTCTTTAGGCAGGGTATGCTCTAATCAATGACAAAAAGGAAAAATACAGCTTCTCTAGACAGATGTTCCATATCCATTCCTATAGGCCTTGCTATTTGAGAAAAACATTTCTGACCTTTTCTGCTCTCAATTTTGTCTTTCCATTTCTGGAACCTACTTTACCCAGGGTATATATTATATATAAATTTTAAATACACTAAGCACATAGCCATTTAACCATTTTTCTTAGGGGCTGGGTCTATAAGAAAAATTGTTTAACAACTAAAGTTCAATGATTTAAGTAGCACTTCATATATTTAAGCATTCTGAGGAAATATTTTTAAGTTATTAGCCTTCCCTGACTTTTTAAACAATGTTGTGAAACTTAATCTTTCATAAATACTCCACTTATATGCTAGAATAGTGTCGTAGAGTTAGTAGGCTCTTGTGGGATAGCAGAAAGATATTGTAAATTGTGAATCTCAGATTCTTGAAAAAATCTCCTAGTAATGACTTGTTGATCTTTCTTGCTTTTAATTCACAAACACGAATGTGACTTCCTAATCAAAGTAACATAAAACTTATGCCTGATTCATTATTAAATCAGATATTGTATCAATTTCAGGGCACCTGGGTGGCTCAGTCAGTTAAGCATCTGCCTTTGGCTCAGGTCATGATCCCAGGGTCCTGGGATGGAGCCCTGGACCAGGCAGGGCTCCCACTCACCCCCAACTATACTCTCTCTCCTTTTCTCAAATAGATAAATGAAATAATTTTTAAAGATACCAATTTCTAAAACCTTAGAAAATCTTCTTCACCATTTCCATTACTTTTTAAACTCAAGAATAGAATTTACAAAATTACTATTTTTCAGAAAGAATTTAATGAACTACAAACACCACTTCCACTTACTTTAACTAGAATTGTTCCAAGTTTTCTTTTTTTTTTTTGTCAGATCAAAAACTCCTGGGTCTAAATCTAACTAAAAACCAAACATTGAAAGCTTTAGAATTAATGGTATCAAAGATCCAACATGATATCTCAATGTTCTGAGTATTACACTGTTTCTATTTTCTTGACTTTCCTTGATCAAAAGAGGTCAGATTATAGTGAGGCTTGAATTCTAACTCAGTTACTGTGGAGAATAAGCCAAGGTAACCACCTTACATTTCACCATATAATGACCAAGAAAAAAGCCCATAGTTAATAGTATGTCTATTGAGAGCAAGGAAAGTTAGTGGACCAAAATCATGGTGTTGGTAATCAGACCAAATGCTTACACTGGTCTTAGAAATTTCCTTTACAGTATTTAGAATATTGAGTTCCTTTTTTTAAGATTATATTTATTTATCTGACAGAGAGAGAGATCACAAGTAGGCAGAGAGAGAGGAGGAAGCAGGCTCCCTGCTGAGCAGAGAGCCCGATGTGGGCCTCAATCTCAGGACCCTGAGATCATGACCTGAGCCGAAGGCAGAGGCTGAACCCACTGAGCCACCCAGGTCTTAGAATATTGAGTTTCAACTGAAAGCTCTATATAGTTTTATGGGATTGCAGTGCAATTTCTGAATGGTACCTGAGACATAGGAACTCAGTTCAGGGGCTGCTGTCCTATTGTTTCCTTTTTGGAATTACTTAAAGGCAATCATAAACTCCTTTGCTTTTGTCAGTAAATTAGTGTGCAGAAGGCAGATGTCCATTTGAATAGTGATGATAATAAACTGAAGCTACAAAATTCTCAGAACCTGGACTCAAAAGCAGATGATCATCCATTTGAGTGATGAAGAGGAAACAAACAAGAAGTTCACCTTTTCAAATATCCTCAAGAAGAAAATAGTACCTTAACTGGAATAAAACAGTTTTATTGTATATCCTCTTCATTCTATAACAGTCTATGTTAACAGTCTACGTTTTCATGGCCCCAGTGAGGAAAAACTTCTGCTATTTGCACACTGCTCAGATTGTTCAAAACCCAGGATATTACATATAAGATTCAGATATCCCAAATCTCTCAAGCATAATATAATCATAAAAGAACCCAAAATACAATTTTATACCTAGTCAAAAGTTTATCATGAAGCTCAAAATATGTAATATACAAATTTTAGTATATGTTGCTTCTTTACATACTGCTCTAACATTAAGTTACCTAAACATCCACACATGCCCACAAAGAAATGCCCCCATGAACACATTCATCAGAACAACATGCTGCTCTCTTCCCATCCAGCCTAAAAGGACAAAGACTTCACCTATTTCCTGTTCTTTCACTACTACTTATTTCCTACCTCTGTATCTGCTCCTCCACTCACTTTCCCCACCTATTTTGAATTCCAGTCCTTAACTTCAAAATTTCTATTCATGGTCTTCCTTCCTTCTTTCCTTCCTTTTTTTTCTTCCTTCCTTCCTTCCTTCCTTCCTTCCTTTCTTTCTTTCTTTCTTTCTTTCTTTCTTTCTTTTTCTTTCTTCTTTCTTTCCTTTTATTTTTATTTATTTTTGTTGGTTTTTGAGATAATGTTCAGTGATTCATGAGTTCAGTATAACACCCAGTGCTCACCACATCATGTGCCTTCTTCCTTCAAGCCCATCACTCAGTTACCCCATCTTCCCATCCACCTCTCTTTCTGCAACTCTGTTTCTCTCAGACTCAAGACTCATATGGTTTCTCTCCCTCCCTGATTGCTTCCCATTCGGTTTCCCTCCCACTCCTATTGTCCTCTGCACTATTGCTTATGTTCCACATATGAGTGAAACCATATGATACTTGTGTTTCTCTGATTGACTTATTTCACTTAGCATAATACCTTCTAGTTCCATCCATGTCAATGTAAATGATAGGTAGTCATCCTTTCTGATGGCATGGTCCTCTTTCTTATACAATTGCCCACAGTATTTGTCACACTGCTTTTATTTATACCTTTCTTTTTTCTCTTTATTTTCTCTTATCCTATTGTCTTTCCCCATTAATTTCTAATCTTTCATAAGAATAAGTTTTATATTTATAATCATTTTCAAATAATTATAATTGTTGTTTACTTCTGACTGTTGAATTGGCCAATGATTTTAAGAATTTCCTTGAGATTTCCATTGGTCCTTCTTAGTTAAGTTCTTAAGCACTAACTTTCAAAACTTCTTATAAAATATGACTTCAAAAATGCATAGAAATAGAGCACTTGGGTGGCTCAGTCAGTTAAGCCTCCAACTCTTGATTCCTGCTCAAGTCAAGATAACAGGGTCATGAAAAAAAAAAAAAAAAAAAAAAGATAACAGGGTCATGAGATTGAGCCCTGTATCAGGCTCTGCACTTAGCATGGAGTGTGCCTAAGACTCTCTCTTTCACTTTCCTTCTGCCCCTCCCTCCCTACTCACTCTCTCCCTATATATATAAAAAAGGCATAGAAGACATCACATACACACATACATATATATATGTATCACATAACATATGTAATATATATATTATAGTTTATGGGACTACTAGAGCTCCTATTCATTACATTCTAAAAATAATGATATATTTTAATTTTAAGTTAAATGAGATTGTTATAGGATATTACTTTTTCATTTCATTTAAAACTGTTATGAAAATATGTGTCTTAAAATACTTTGAAATACTTTGCTTATTATGGAACACTATATATATATATAGTATATATTTCATATATATATATGAAAGCATAGTATCTATACTTCTAAAGTTATAAATTGATGAGAAATGCATGAAAATTGCCTCTATAGAAGCAATAGAAAACTTACTCTAATTCATATGTAAATGCTATAATCCAATCTGTAATAAATTTATAAGTTTAGATTTTTTTCCAACCACTACTCCAAGAGCTGCAAACTATCAGCTTAAAACACCCATTTTTTCTGACTAAACTCAAATCTACAGAATAACTGTAAAAAAGCTTATTAAAATGATATAGTTTTTTAAAATATGCACGCAAAGATTTAGGATTATTAAAGAGTAGTCAAACTCGATTTTATTTTGTTGACAATAAAAATATTTATTTATATATATCTTCATATGCATGAAAAACAGTAATCTATGTGTTAATAGTAGATGTCTAGTAGTAGAGGTGTCAGTGAGAATGTCTACATTATCTCTTTCTTTTTTATTTTTAATATTTTTTTTATTTTTTTCAGTGTTCCAAGATTCATTCTCTTTCAAAGCTTTCCATTAAAACTTTTAATTATGAAAATCAATTAATTTTAAATCAGAAAATATTCCATTTAAAAAAATAAAATGTGTTTCTAAAAGGGACAGGAAGGATGTCAAAATTGAAAAATTTTAAAAAAAGAAAAGTAATATAAAGTTGTGATAAATCAGGTTACACTTTTTTTGTCAAATTATTTCTAAAATATTTGTCCATTTTTGCTTTTGAGTTCAAATTAGAACCATAGGTATTACCATATCAGAAGTAGGTAAATCATATGATATAAGGCATAGATAAACATCTGAGATCCCAGAGAATTAACAAAATGCTTTGAAATATTTATGTGTAGTTGTGGTGGCAGTAGTTCATTTTTGTTTATGTTTGGTTTATTTTCCTTTTTCATCTTCCTTTAAACAAATTTCACAAATCTCCCACTTTGCTTGTTTGGTCACAGTGCAGCAATGTTTTTCCTCAACTACCTTATCGGTAGCAACCCTGACATTGATTCTGAGATGCAAGTCTTTTCACATTTTAATAGTTCCTACAGTCACTGGCACCATCTCACAACAGTTCATTTTACAATCTCTGGTATCAGGGGCAATGCAGTGCTTACTGCTGCACATGAGTAGACTTCACAATTTAACACATTCACCAGTAAATTATTACCTATCATTGATTGAAAACGTCATAAAGATTCAAGGATCTTCTTAACAGGAGCAACTCCTCTAAATAACAATGATACAATTTGGTCTATCATATTTTCACTTTAATAACTGTCTGTCATTAATTCTTCTTTATAAGCCAAAATAATAATGACCTGAAGTCCAGCATTTTCTTAATAATTACACTAGAAGATACTGTCATGTATGCATATGTAGTCTTGAATCAAATTTTATTTCAAAGGTATATAATTTTATGCATATAAATGTATGTTTTTTTACATTCTATTTCCCAAGTACTTTGCATTCACATTACATTAAAATCCACTATTTTTCTATCTTAACAGTGTATAAAGTAATTTTTTTTCAGAAATTACTATCTGAAAAATGTCTCCACACTGAAAAATATATGCATACACACTGAGCTAGCATCTCTGAGTAGCTTGCGATATTGGTAGAACAAATGATCATCAAGAGAAAAGGGTATTTCTTTGTGAACTGATAGTATGTGAGTTCAGAGGTATTTGATAAAATAGTTTTTTTCCCAAGATTTAGGTTTCCAAATTCTAACTGTTGATCAGTCTGCACTACTGCTAAGAATCTTAGAGAAGACTAAAGTTACTTATTCCCTTAAGAGTGTTCATCCTAGTAAAATAGTTTTAATGACAGTTACAAGTGAACTTTCCAAAATAAAATTATAAAGAAGAATCTCTACAACTTGCAGCTGATAAAACTGAAGGATAATTGATTCCCAAGACAAAATTTTCTCAGTAATCATCGATTCCAATATACCAAAATCACATGCAAATTCAAAAATCAGTATTATTCCTCTACCAAACTAGTTTTTTGTGTTTGTGTGCAAAGAAATATGCTAGATAACAGAAAACTTAAAATGAAAATTATGATGTTTATAATGATGAGTAGGGATAATAGTCAATACTGTTTAATGAGTATGTACAATGTACGAAATGCCCTGTTTAAAATTTATTTGATTAAATAAATAAAATCTTTTTTTTTTTTTTTTTAAGGGTGCCTGGGTGGCTCAGTGGGTTAAAACCTCTACCTTCAGCTCAGGTCATGATCTCAGGGTCCTGAGATCGAGGGCCGCATCGGGCTTTTTGCTTGGCAGGGAGCCTGCTTCCTTCTCTCTCTCTGTCTGCCTCTCTGCCTGGTTGTGATATCCCTCTCTCTGTCAAATAAATAAATTTTATTTAAATTGGCTTATGTAACTTTCAAAATACTCACTTGAATTAATACCATTATACTCACTTACAGACATTGCTGAGGTTAACTTGCCCAAGTTTAAGGACATGTTCTTGGTGGACTCAGGTATGCATCAAAGACTACATACTGCAAAGACCAACCTTGAGTTGGGAAAATGCAAGACGAATTTGACAATGTCTTACAGACCCTAAAGGGCTCTCATGTATGAATACATTGTATAAGATATGCAAAATGCCCATTATGCCTATGTTAAAAATGAAGGAGTATAAAGAAGAGACAAAACAATTGATTTTATTTTACTTATTCAAAACTAAACAGCTACCATTTTGGAAAAACCATACCCAAAACCTGAATTTTCTGACACCAAATCCAAAGTTCTCTATACTACATTATATTGTGTCTATGCAAAGCAAAATTTTTCCTTTTTGTGGCAAGATGGTAAAAATCATTTTCCATTTTCAAGACCCTGAATCAAACTTTTTGAGGGCTATATTTAACCCTGAATGAGTGTATTGGGACTTCATTATTGAACCACCAGAGACCAATCACAAACCTTCATTTGGAATCTCCAAACAAGAATGTGAACTCATTATTAATACCTTTATGTTTACATCGGCTGTTACTTATTACATTGATGCCATCATTATTAGCAATCCCTTTACATGATAGACATTCTATAAACAAACATTTGTTGAAATAATTAATTAATCATTATGCAATTCAGTTGTACCTGTAACAGAAGCTCAGCTTTACATAAATAAAAACAGAAGAAAAAAATGCACCTTTTTAGTTCATTATTTCTTGGCATTCTAGCCATATATGTAGCAAAGTCATCATAAGTTATCCATTCACCACGGAAAGTTCGAGTAATTAGGACATGCAAATTGTCTGTTAGTTTTCCTTAGACAATGTAGTTATCTTTTCATAAAATTATTTCTGTTTATAGTAAGTGTGATGGCATTCATGTTTCTTTTCTAAGACCACATAATTTGTAAAAATTATCTCTAATTTCAACTAGAAAAATAAACTAGGACATATTAATTGCAATTGGTTGAAACATTGCTTTTAATATGCAATACTTTGGTTCTTATTCTAGACAATATGGTTTTGTAAATAAGTTTTATTGTGGGATAACTTTCATAGAATAAAATACACCCATTTAAAATAGACATTTCAATTAGTGCTGACTCATATGTTATACCCATAGGGTTAAAATGTTTTATTACCCTAAAATATTCCTTTGTACCCCTTCTACATGTATCTACTTCATCCACTATGACTGAATAATCATCAGTGTGCTTTCTTTTTCACTACAGACTAAATCTGCCTCGTCTCAAAATGTTGGGTAATATGAATAAAGGTACTATGAATGCATTGGTATAAGACTGTGTTGACATGGGTTTTTAATTCTTGTGGTTGATTACTTAGGGATTGAATTACTAGGATATATAAATAACTTAGTATTTTTTTTCAGTATTTTCTGAAGGGTTTGTACCATTTTATATTTCCACTAGCAATGTATAGAATATTATTTGCTCCACATCACTGACAAAGTATAGTCAACTTTTGAACTTAAATGATTCTAATGACTGTGAAATTCTATTTCATTGTGGTTATAAGCTTTATTTCCCTAGTGACTCATAATGTTGAATATATTATCATATTATTTTATTGCAATCCATACATCTTTTCTCTTGAAGTGTATGTTCAAATATTTTACTCTATTTTTTGAGGTGGGTTGTTTGTCTTCGTCTTATGGAGTTGTCAGTTAATTATATATTCGGTATAAAAATCCTTTGTCAGATACTTATTTGTAAATATTTTCCCCTGTCTGCTTGTCTGACATTTTATTTTTTAACATTATCTTCTTAGTGGCATGTAGTTCATGAAGTCTCTGGTCAAATTTTTCCCCATATTTACTGGATCTTTTTTTCCTTACTATGGATCTATAAAAGTCTTCTTATATATTGTAGATATCAATCAATAATTGGATATATTGAAAATATTTTCTCTCAATCTGTAACTTGTATTTCTTTTTTAATTTTCTTAACAGTGTCTTTCAAATAGCAATCTTTCCTCACTTGATAAATTCTAATAGTCATCTTTCCTTTAACAATCATGTACTCTGTATCTTGGCTAAAAAATCATCTTCCTCCATGGGTTTATGAAGATTTGTTCCCATGTTTTCTTCTAGAATTTAAGAATTTAATTTTTAAACTTAAGTCTGTAATCTATTCTGAGATAATTATTTTGTATAGTGTGAAAAAAAAGTGTGATGGTTTATTTTCCTTCTCTAATTTTCTGAGAGTTTTGTTTTTCACTTTTTAATCAGTATTAGTGTTGAATTTGGAGAAATGATATCTGTGTATGTATTGAGATGATTACATAATCTTTCTCTTATTCTATGAATTTGGGAATGCACACTCATTGATTTTAAAATGTAAAACTAAATTTGATTTCCTGAAATAAATCTCAATTAATGATGATGAACTTTTTAGTTACTAGTTAGATTTCACTCACTAACATTTTGTTAAGGATTCCTCTTAAAGAAAATATGGTCAATTATTTTATGTAAGAATGTGAATTTTGTAAGACTGATGAATCAAGATCTGTACCCCTGAAACAAATAATACATTGTATGTTATTTAAGAAAAGAATGTCCTCAGAAAGATATATATTATGTAATTTTAAATAGTTAATTGACCTCTAATGGAAGGTAAGCAATATTGCATTTTTGTATGCAAAAATAATAGTAAGCTCTATTATTAAAAAAAACCTATTGATTTACAGTATTTAGTGAGAACTACTGTTTTCTATGAAATAATATAAACTTTTGGATGTCCTAGAAATCATCTGATTTGTTGAGTCAGCTACTACAGAGAACAAAACCTCTGTGCTATTCAATTTACTTTTTTTTTAATATTAAGTGTTCTGTTTTTACATAAAGGTATTATGACCCTACTATGTCTGTAAGGGTAAACCACAAACCTATGAATAGAAGATAGCCTTTTCATAGCATTCATCTTCCTAAAGGATGTCTCCATTCCTGACTGTAATCATGTGGGAAAAAATATTTCGTCTTTTCAAATAAATAAGGAGCTTTGAGAGTGAGAATATAGGCACTAGTTGACCTGGAAAAGAAAAATCTGTCTCTTACTTCAACCATGAAAATCCTGAAATGCTTTGGAGTCAGTTCTTGGATTCTGGGTCTAAAGATAAAGCACACATATTGAAGAAAGCTGATATAAGAGAAGGGACATGCAAAATTATATTTAACCACTAGGCTAGGGTACAAATATAACAACAACATAAATACACTAAGATACAAAGTGACATATCCAATCAAAAGCCAACTATTATGGTACTCAAACTTTTACTCTTTCAGCTGTTTTATTTCTTTTAATATCCATATGTAATTATATATAATTATATTTTTCCTTTAATATTTAGTGAAATATTCTGAAAAGTTCCAGCTTTTTGAAGCCAATAATAGCTAATCTTTATTTAGTTTAGTATACATACCATGCTAAGAAATATTACATGTATTACTTAATTTCATTCTCATACCCAATTGACACAGTAGGTATTATCCTTTTCCACTGATGAAGAAAGAGAGCCAAAGCCCACCTCAAACCTATAAAGAAGTAATGAGACTGAAATCCCGCATGCTAGTTCAGCTCTAACCATAGGTAATTACAAACACTTTGCCTGGCAGGCATAGGGCGGAAGATGCCTTTCCCACACTAGCTTAGCACGCAGCCAGCTCATTGCAGTCTCTGAGGGAGTGGCAATCAAGGACTCAGCCTCTCCTCCAGAACCTACTATCCTCATCTGCATAGCTGCATTCCCAGACCAGGCGCCTCTTTTCAGAGGCTACCTTATTTGCTTTGACCAAGATACTTCTCTCATTTGGTACATTTCCACTCCTGCTCCTGACCCTTTTTCTCCTGACTCCTGGGTTCTAAATCATAGGGGTCTTTTGTTCAGGGTTCAGCAAGTATGATAATTTCCCGACCTTTGTTGATCCATTATTTGCTTTCAAATTACCTCTAACATAGAAACACACAGAACTTCACTTCCTTCATCTGTTATGTCAGTACTCTTTCAATCTAATTCATTCTCTGCCCTCCTGATGACCTTGGGTCAGATTTTTAGCTTATTACCAACAACCTAGTTCTCTTGAGTGTGTTTGTGTACATACTTGTCTTTAAGAAATAAATGTTTTATTGTAATGTAAGACACATGTAAATGCTAGATCATATGTATTGCTTAAACACATTTAAAATTGAAAACATTTGTCTCCATAAACTGTATTCCATTTTATTTAAAGTGAAAGCTATAAAGGGCAATATCATAAATCATTCTATATTCAGGAGGTATGACAATTTGGCCCAAGGTCAATGTAGATAAAGTAATAACCTTTTCTAAATTTACTGAAAAGGAGGAGAACTTTAAAAAAGACTGATATATTTGACTATAAGTGACATTTTTGACGTTGTAAGTGAAGAGGTCAAGAATTAAATGAGCCATAAAATAACCTAAGCATTCTTGTTTCTACAATTTTCACTAAATTTGTGGGAGTTATTATTGAAGAACAGAGTTCATAGGAAATCATAGAAGACTAATATTATACAAATAAAATTTTCTTAAATCTATATGATTTATTAGGTTAAATAAGCATAATCAGTTTTTAAAATTTTATAGTTTATACTAATAAAAAGATAAAAAAATAAAATTTCATTTTCTCAAAACCTCCCTCACTATGAGATTTTTCCTACCAAGAAAGCAAGTTGTATCACTATCCAAGAATTCACTGTGACAAGTTCATCAAAACTGCTAAGAACTGAAGTTTCTGTTTTCAATAAGGAGCAGATGAGTACTACTCAGGCATTCAGAAATCAGGTTAGTGTCATCTGTAAAGCTCAAATCCACTGATAAGGGGCAGGGATTCAATGCCTAACAATTGTCAGAATCATCATTGCAACCAGGAAATTGTATAATTATTTAATTTTTTCCTAGTATTTATTTGTTTGTTTGTTTGTTTGTTTGACATAGAGAGACACAGAGAAAGTACAAGCAAGGAGAGAAGCAGGCAGGGGGGTGTTTGGGAAAGGGAGAGAGAAGAGAGGAAGAAGCAGACTCCCCACTGGCAGGGAACCTGATGTAGACTCCATCCCAGGACCCTAAGATCATGACCCAAGCTGAAGGCAGCCACTTAATCAACTGAGGCACTCAGGAGCTCAGAATTCTTTTTTAATGCAAAATAATACATGAAGAACTAAAGTGATTTCTAGCAAAATATTAAGAAGTTTGAGCCTGTACAGGATATATGTTTTCAGAGAGTGATGGAGAGGAATACTCTGAGTTCTTGAACATAAAAGTGGGTGACTTTATCCTCTACTGAATTGGGCGGGGTTCGGTAGGGAGAAGTGGATTATAGATCTTGTCCAGGCCTCTGAGAACTTAGTTGGACATGTGGATTCAATTCTGTATAACACTCATTAAGAGATATTAGTAAACTAGCGTACATCAAATTGAGAATTTCTAGTATTATAAAGTCCTGAAAATTTTTCTTACATTTATTCTGTATAACATTTGTAGGTAAAATTTGACAGAAGAACAAACAAACAAACAAAAACTCACTTTTTTTTTCTTTTAGAGCCTTTAATCTACAGAGTATACTGCTTCATGACTCCTCTTGAACCCCTACTCTATTATATTATGGGAGAAAAACCTCATTCTCTTCCTGGTCTTGATGAGCTTTCATAATTGTATAAAAAGTCAAAAAGGAACATGAGACATGTCATTTGTCTTAAAGGACTTACTTTATTTAGTTGGAAGTCAGCTATTAAGTCATGAGAGGAAGATGTTAAGATGTGTGCAAACATTGGTAGCTATTTCTCATCTCTGCTTCTATAAATTAGGTTTATATAAATTAATTTTCTGTAATTTTGGAGGTTTGAGCATCTACTAGGATGAGGAGGGAAAATGAGGTAGAGATTTAGTAGATAAAGTTTGAGATACATGTTGTGAAAATGGGAGATTAAAGTAAATGAGAAATATAGTAGGATCACCATTTTTGATAGTTTTTGAAGCTGGTAATCATTAATTAGAGTAGAACCAGTTTGGCTCATGTGTTACTTTCTTTAGGTGTTTCCTCAACATTCATATTGACTTCTTTTAATTCCTAGCTCATGTGCTTAACCACTCTGTACTAAAATATGTGTGTTCAAACATATACTTAGACGATATAGCCCTTATGAAGAGTATTATAAAAGTGTATTAGCCATATAGGAATAAAATAAATATAGAAATATTTTAAAACCCTCATCATCAAACAAATTTTCTTCAGTATATCTTCCTTTATATATATCAAATGCTAAAAGTATCAAAAATATTTTATAATCCTTACCTTTAAGGGTTAAGTTTTATTTTTGGAGTTATAGAAAACTTATGGGGACACTTGAAGTCTTTGCACCAAAAATAATGGCTATAAAATTTCATTATAGAAATGGAATAATGGCTTATAAAAAAGAAAAACTAAAAAGCAAACAAATAAACAAACAAACCCAAAAACAGAAAAATAAATTGAAGATCAATTAACATATCTTTATCTCTACCTTTGCGCTTGTTGGAGATACAGTTGAGAATTACCTGCCTTTTTTTCTTAACATGTTTTGTACAACAAGTAAGAGAATCACTCAGATGCCATTGTGAACCATTTTTTCTTTCTTTAATACAAAATTGAACTGAGACAGACCATGATTTATCCAAAAATGTTAAGAACATGTGAATCACAAATTATACAAAAATTCCATGTAAATTAGAATCCCCTTAGCTGTGAAACCCATGGCAGGGGAAAAACAAAATCCTTCTAAGTAAATTTTAGAGAAATTTGGGGGGGGGGATTCATAAAAATTAAAAAAAAACAGAGCAGTTTCCAAGAGCTAATGGGGACTCAAGTTAACAAAAACCAAAAGTACATACTAATTATAACTCTACAACAATGAAATAAATTGTTTTGTTGATTTATAAACTCAGCTAAACAAATATTAATACAGGAGCCAGAAAAACAGGTTGGAAGCTTTAAAGTAGACAGCTGCTTTAGATGGGATATTAGAATAGAAAATTAGCACTAATACTCCCCACCTTTTTAAATTGACTTTTTCAGTAATGAGTAGTAATTAGGAAGTATCAATATCTGTGTAAGGTATAGAAAAAACATCAAGAGGAAAACAGTTGTAGCAGGGAAGCCAACAAAAATGTTAATTGTTACTAAATTTAATTATTAAATCATTAAAAATAATCATTTATCCTGATTTTGAATTCTGAATTGTGATGACAACTTTCTGAAAATCTGTCATATTGACTTATTATTGATGGTTGGAACTCCCAATTATAAAAGGCTTAGAGGACAGCTAATGGCTCAGATCATATGAATTTGTAGAGAAAATTAAATAAAATACTTAATGAAACATAGAGGCTATTAGAGCTATTACCTATAAACATCTGCAGAAAATAAAAAGGAAGATTAGTATGTATTTCTCCAAATCCTCAAGTGACATATAACAAGGATGGAAATATTAGAAAAGATGAGGAAATATTAGAATGTGGTGTACAGATGGCAACAGCCTTGAATAATAATAATAAAAAAGACCTCCTAAAAAGATAGAAATATATCTCTATTTTAGAGGTGTGGGGTTTTTGTTTGTTTGTTTGTTTATTTTTAACGGGAGCAGGAGTACATACTCAAAGATTAGCATAAAAACTTCCATAATCAGAAGCCTTAAGAAAAAAATAGAGCTTATGACTTTAATTTTATCTTGGGTCATTTTAAACTCTATAATAATTTAAAAAGGTAAAATGGATAGTATATTAGTCAGGATTCTCCAGAAAAACAAAACCATAGGAGATACACATATGGCTCCTACTTATAAATTTACTCATTTATGATAAGAATTGACTCACATGATTATGGGGACAGAGAAGTCATCCTGTCTGCTCTCTATAGGCTGGAGAACTGGGAAAGCCAGTGATATATTTCAGTCTGAGTCTAAAGTCTTGGGACCCAAGGATGCCAATGTCTAAAGGTAGGAGAAGAAGAATGTCTCTTCTCAGAAAGCAAATTTGCCCTTCTACCTACTTTTGTCTTAGTCAAGTTCTCAGTGGATTATATCCTGCCCCCCCATGCTGGTGAGGGCCACCTTCTGTACTCAGTCTACTAATTTAAATGTTAATCTCTTCCAGAAACACCCTCCCAGACACCTACAAATGTTCTACCAGCTATCTGGGGTCCCTTAGCCTTGCCAAATTGAGACATAAAATTGACCATCATAGGTAGTATAAGTCAAAGCACAGATTTTTAATGTGGATTAATTTAAATTAATTTCATGTCTTGGTACTTACTGCCTATGTGACATTGGGCCATTGTATACATTTCGATAAATGACTTTTGTAGAGTGATGATAACTTTTATATAGCAAGGATAATATGTTTGATCCAGAAGAGATTTTAAAGAGGCTATAAAACTCATCTCATCAATGAATAACAGGGAAGTTTCTTCTTTATTGGAAACTCTAAATAATTGATAATTATGGCCTAGAACATTGTATGAAAATCTTGGGTCATTATTATGATGTATCAGTAAAAAGTGTTATTATCAATTAACAGTAATTACTGTAGAAACAGAATGGGGAGAGTCAAGTATCATGGATTTACCAATGCCCATCTTTTATAAAAAACCCTCCTTTGAAACTTCTCACTCTATCTTACAAAATAAAAAACTGAGATCTAAAGAGATCACATACCTGATAAAAATATGGCACTACCTGCTAGTCTTTTAGTTGCTATTATACTCTATTCCACTTCTGTTGTTATTTGGATTCTTAAGTAATAAATTTATTTTGTACATATTCTTCTAAATATAAATTTAAATTGAGAAATGAAATACTTTTGTGAAGGTTATCACTGTAAAGTAAAAGAGAAGGAAATAGAATTACTGGAGGTAAAATCTTTAAGTTTAAATTTCTTATATTAGTATAATGGCAGTGAGCTACTGTAATTATAGAGAACACTAAAAAAATCAAATAGGAAGATATAAGACATAGTCCAGAGGCTTGAACGTGTCCTGTTTTATTTTCTAAAATCTTTGATATTTATAAGCTAAGAAGAAGCAATTTCAAGTATGGCAAAATCAGATTATTACAGTTTATTTCACATGTCATTTGAATGAGCCTTTGCATTTAGCTTCTATTCTGACAAATCTCAATTCATGTATCTCTGTTCTGCAGATATACCATAAATAAAAGTATATTGGTTATTTCACCTATTCCTAGGATCAATCCATGGGTGCCTTCTTTTACTTTATTGGCAAGTACACTATCTCTAAAAATCCAAGAGGAACCATACTTCCCTGATGGGCCAAGTGGCTGGTTTTTGAAGAGCTAAATGGCAAACTTTCAGTATTCCCCAAAATGGCATTCCCTAAATGGCAACCTCTGTTTCCCTTTCCTTGTTCCACAATATTTCCCTCACTTCATAAACACACATGATTTTTTAAATTTGTTATCTCAATCTTTTCTCTGTTTCTCCCACCACATGTATGCTGTATTCATAAAGAACCTTCATTATGAATATTAATTTATAATTTTTATTTTATTTTTATACAGTTTTAGTAATCAAATAATTTTAAAATAAAACAGTATATTCATTTTTAGAGAAAAGAAATACTTTTCTGAAGGTTATCACTGTCCTTTAATTTCTCTATAAGTTTTCCTGGCTAGTTAGGCAATTATTAATGAAACATCCTCACAATGAATGATACATAATATTACTAATGAGATTTTAATGTGAAGCATGATAAATCAATTCCTTATTTGATAGTAAGAAGATATTTTATAATATATCCTGAGCTTAACATAATTTTGATATTCCATTTTAATATTTCTATTAGGTTCTTAGCTTTATATTTAATCAATTTATTTTATATTTTGCTCTTAGAATTATAATATTCATCTCTAATTTATCACAACTATTTAATGTTAATATTATATTATTTCCACTGTAAAACATAAGAAACTTGCAAAAGCAATTTTATCATGCCCCTTTCATACTATTTTAACTATTGTATATGTTTATCAACACACATTGCAAAACCTCATAATTCAATATAATAATTGTTTCTAAAAGTAGCACTATATATGTTTTTTTAAGATTTTTTTTATTTGACAGAAACAGAGCTGGAGAGGGAACACAAGCAGAGTGAGTGAGAGAGAGAGATGGGGAGCCTGATGTGGGGCTCGATCCAGGACTCCAGGATCATGACCCAAGTTGAAGGCAAATACTTAATGACTGAGCCACCCAGGCAGCCCAAGCAACACTGTATTTTAAAAATAGAGAAATTCTACTTTGCACACATCCCTGTATATTTACCATGTTAGCATTTCTTTTTTTCTTATTATGGATCTGAGTTTCTATCTGGTCATTTTCTTTTAGACTAAATCATCTCTTTCAGCATTTTTTTGTGTGCAGATTTGTTAGCAAAAAAATTATCTCACTGTTTCTTTGGAGAATATTGCCTTTATTCTGCCTTCATTTCCAAAGGATATGTTTGCAGGATCTAGAATTTTTTTGATGACAAGATTTTTACCCCTTTCAACACATTAAAGTCATTTTACTGTTTCTATTATGCATATTTTCTTGTGGGAATTCAGTCATTATTCTTGTATCTCCTATGTAATGAGTCTCTTCACCCAGTTGCTTTCAAGATTTTTATTTTTTTAATCTTCATTTTTATGCCACTTGGCTATGATGTACCAATGTGTGGTTCTGTTTTTGTTCTGGTAATGGTCTCTTGAAAATCTTGGATCATGGTTTATAGTCTTTGAATAATTTGTATGTAGCTAAATTTTCCTTTAGGTTTTGGGTTTCCTTGTCCTCAACATATAGAAGATAAAATAGGGCGCCTGGGTAGCTCAGTGGGTTAAAGCCTCTGCCTTAGGCTCAGGTCATGATCTCAGGGTCCTGGAATCCCACTGGCATGGGGCTCTCTGCTCAGCAGGGAGCCTGCTTCCTCCTCTCTCTGCCTGCCTCTCTGCCTACTTGTGATCTCTCTCTGTCAAAAAAAAAAAAAAAAAGACTACACTTTTAGCTGTTTTCTCTATTTCAAATATATGAAAATAATGTTATTTAAACTTATGTTTTCTTTTTTTTTCTTAGTCTGTGAAAAAAGAAGCAAAATTAAACTTTTATTTTCCCTCAGATTAAGGATAGTAAACTTAAAAAGTAGAAAAGAAAATGAATGTGGGCTCAATAATTATTTAATGTGCAATATAACTATCAATTATTGAAATTCATTAATTAAATTAAATATTTGCCAACAGTTCTATACCCTTATATTATTTTCAAGATTTTCTATCAAAACAGTCTCATTAAATTTTCTATGTTAATCAGAATGTTTAGCATTTAATTTTGCTTAACATTGCCTTGCATGTAGGTTTTGGATTCTTTTTTCATTATAATTTTGAAGCAATTAGCTCACAAGGAAAAAAAGCAATTTGCAGGTTTCTATAATTGCACAGATGTTAGTCTGCTACACTAGAAAGAAAAGAATAGCAGGATCCTAAGATTTTCCTTCAAAGAGAAAATAGAGACAAGAACATGCACTCATTAAGTTCTTCTTTGCTTTATAATTCCTACAAATCTATTTTTAAAAATTGCATGCAGTACATTGAGCTTAATAAAAGTGTAGTATAGAAAGTTGTTTCTGAGCTCCTGAGATTAGCCTGAGTTAGAAAACTAATTAGTATATGGGAATAAACATGATTATAAAAGACATAATAAACCTTTGTAGATGATTTACTTTTTTCTGCACCGTACCCTTATATAAACTTAATGACAGAAAATCAAAGATAAGGAAATATTTTCCATTCAGCTGTACCAAACTCTAAGAACTTAAATTTGAGACAGCTTTATCAGTTGACTTTTCTTTGTTGTAAGGATTTTAAATATGCAGCAATGAACACTCTTAGGAAGGTAGATAGAAACCTCAATTCTTATATAGGTATTTAATTATTCCTGGCATAAATGTCCCTCAATCTTGCTCTGAAAGAGTGTTGTACACAGAGCATTGTCCATTACATATGTCTGTTTATCTTAGAGAGATGCTCTGTTGGTATGTTAATTTAACATTCATTGAAATTACCTGCATGTATAAAACTAAATAATTTATTATGCATATTATTTATTCCATAAAGCCCTGATCTGTTGACTGCATTAGTCTGCTGACATAAAAGTATAAATTCTGTTGACAAAATTATGTTTAATTAATCAGTGTCATTATTACTTTATCTAAAGAATAATTTTGAAATGACCTAGCTGAATGGTATAACCTTATATAAAGCAGTCACTATTAAGACATCTTCCTACTTCTTTCCATCAGTGAATTCTGCAGGAACTTTCCTGTTGATGTACCCCTATATTATTAATAAAGCAGCTAATATATGACCTTACTCATCCTTGACAGTGGCAAACCAGGATTTCCACTGGGATGCTACAATTGGCATCTCTTCAAAAGTAAGGTAGGATTACCAATAATGAAACTTCAGAAGTTTCAGAATTCAAGTTCACCCTGGGTAAGCTTGGATGCTTATCTGAAGCCTATTCAAACCTTCTGAATTGGTAAAAATCAGCTGTAAATGTCACAAAGCAGACTTTCTCATGAGATTTACTATACTCTAGCTTCTGTTCCAAGCCAGGAACACCAAGAGGACAATTTCTCTTACAATGTCCTTGTGGCTCTTTTTCAAGTCTTAAAACAAAAGTTTAAGGAACAGAAATGCAAGGGCAAAACAAAAAAAAAAAAGAGAGAGAGAGACGGGGGGGAGGATCCAAATTTATCAAAATATTTTTTTATTTTGGTTTAAAAAATAGAGATGGCAAAATTAGAAAAATCATTTTTTAGTGAAATTTTAAAACCTAAAATTTGTCTGAATCTGTTTTTCTCATTTAGTAAGCATATGACACTAATGACACGTATATCATTAATATATTTTCAGGATTAATAAAAATTCAGTTAATAAAATTGTACTTCTATTCTCTAAGAGACCATCCTGCTAACATGGATATTGAGCAAACTTAGAAACACTTACTTTGTCATCACATTCAGTCTTACATTGAAAAGCAACAACAGAATTCAAGACAAATGTTTTATCTCTATGACTTTAGTTATAAATATATACATGGAGTTTATAATTTTACATATTTTTATTGCAAATATAATTAATGAATGGGATGCTTGCCATGGTGACTGACAGTAATAACATAACAGTTAAGCATGGAAACTTACGGACACATTTCCTTCATTTGATTCTCAAGGTTGCCTTTTTATTTGCTCTCTGATCTTATTACTCAGCATTATCTGAGGATTTCTGGTTCCCAAACTGTAAAAATGAATAATGGCAACACTTAACCCATTAATATGGGCGACTTTAAGAGATAACTGTTAATCTCCTAGCACAAGGCTAAGCATTAAATGAGTATTACTGTCTACTTATTATTACCATTACTATCATTATTATTATTTCTCACATACTCTGTGCTTCATGAAATGTAGAAGTGGAGTTGACAAGTTTTTAGCTTACTAACTTCAGAATATTACATTTCCACACTCTGCAAATTAGCCCTCTCTGAAAGTCATGTCATCTGTGTACTACTCTCTACTCTTCCACTTTTCTGTCACACACTAACTTTCTGATCAGTCCCTACTCATTCATCAAGGACATAAACTTTGTTCCATTTTATACATACATTCCTATAGATACACTGTGAAATGTAACAATAGAAAACTCCCAATTTTGAAATCAGTAATATCTGAACCCATCCTCCCATCTTTTTAGATCTCTTACTCTCTTATCGTTTTAGGTCTCTTACTCTGTTGGGTTCTTTGACATCTTATTTCCAAAATCTCCATTTCAGACCATTCAAACTGATTAACCTACTGCAGCACTTCCCTAATTAATTAATTAGGACTAATTAATGCTTATGGAAATATTACCCATATATGTGAAATATTCCAGAACGACCTATGCCCTTAAGGACCTCTATCAGTTCCATCAGTCCTTCTTTCACAATGACCACGATTATCAATTAAATAAGTTTCTGTTGACTATCTATTCTTGGGCAAAGACTTCCCTGCATAGCACGGATGGAGTAGTGAGCAAAGGTATATGGTGCTTTCCCTCTTCGAGCTGAGTGCCTGTTGAGGGAGACCCAGTTTTAACATGACACAACTAATTTACTTAGACATTGCATGAGTGTTATGGGCTAAAGTCAATGGAAGTGAGAAAAGATAAAATAAAAACACCTACTTTTAAAGAATATAGGCATCTTTGGGGATTTAGTACTTAAACTGAGACTTAAGGATGAGAAAAAATGCATAAGATAAATGAGAATCAAGGGTCAGCAGAATGAGACATGTCATATGGCAGCAGGCAACAGGACCATGAAATGCAAGATTTTATTATAAAATAAGGGGAGTGGCTAGAAGGAAAGCCAGGGCCATATCACATAAGCATCTTTTTTTTTTTTTTTAAGATTTTATTTATTTGACAGAGAGAAACACAGCCATACAGGGAACACAAGCAGGGGGAGTGAGAGAGGGAGAAGCAGGCTTCCCGCAGGGAGCCCGATGTGAGACTTGATCCCGGGTCTCCGGGATCATGACCTGAGCTGAAGGCAGTCGCTTAACCAACTGAGCCGCCCAGGCGCCCCACATAAGCATCTTTTTAAGTGCAGAAATAATCTCAACTGGATTAGAAAAGAAATCTGCACTAAAAATAAATATAAATAAGTAACTGAATAAATAATAAAAACCCTAATGAATGACAAAATAAAAATACTTCCTAAGAAGATCATTTGGTCTATATGGTATTCAGATTGAGAAAGGCTGGAGTGAAATCAAGACGGCAAATCAGAAAGATCTATGGAAGTACTTTAGGAGATAGGAGACATAAAATGTCTCTGGAATGAGATATATTTTGCAGTTGGAACTGAAGTGGTTTTGAGGTTGAAAGAGAGGGTGGAATCAAGAATGATTTCCAGGTTCGTTCCATGAGCAACTCAGTAAGTACCATCAGCATTTATTAAGACAGGGAAGTCTAAATGAGAAGCACATTGTGATTGGGAAATACCATAAGTTTTTCAGATTCACACATCAGTTTCACACCTCTTCTTAGAATCTAAAATCCCATGACTTGAGTGTTTGGGGTATTCATGTATCTGTACTTCCATTTCAAATCTCCAGTATATACTAGCTCTCTCATTCTCTTATCTTACCGGTTCTGCATGATCAACATATTCAAATCTGACCACTTTGGTTCCTATTGTCTCTCTCTCATACACACACACACATATACACACA
The DNA here is from genome assembly GCA_004023965.1 of Spilogale gracilis. Taxonomy (NCBI): domain Eukaryota; kingdom Metazoa; phylum Chordata; class Mammalia; order Carnivora; family Mephitidae; genus Spilogale; species Spilogale gracilis. The sequence goes on from PITA01010251.1 coordinate 38,976, forward strand.
CAAAAAAGTATTTGTGTATAAATATATTTTATAAATATATTTGTGTAAGTGTAGGTATATACATAAATTTGTGTGAATATATAGATTATATACTTGTGTATAAGCATATTTATATATGTGCATATGTGTATTTGTATATGTGTGTGTGTGTGTGTGTATTTGTGAACATATATGTATTTATATAGATGTATAAACATATAAAAAGCAAATGGTAAAATCTGTTCCTAAAACCACAATCCACTATGCCCGGGACCAGCCTCAGCAGAGATGTGGGTCCCAAACCAAGGGATGTCTGGCAGGTGAAAATAATGACACGGGCACGAAGATTTGATGCAAGCTGACAGACCCGAGGTCAGTCAGGAGAGACCTATGAAGCAGGCTCCAGCTCACGCTCTGGCTCTGGCTCTGGCTTTCGCTTCACAGGTTCTCTCTTCGCAGGCTCTTTGGCTCTCAGGCTGTCTGGCTCTTAGGCTCCCAGGCTCTCAGGCTCTCTGGCTCTCTGGCTCTCTGGCTCTCTGGCTCTTAGGCTCCCAGGCTCTCAGGCTCTCTGGCTCTTAGGCTCTCAGGCTTTGCCTCTGATTTTGTCTTTGCTTTTGTCTCTCTTTCTATCTCTGCTTTTGTCTCTCTTTCTGCCTCTTTGCTTCTGTGCAGGCTCTCTGCCTTTTCCTTTTCCTTTGTCTCTACCTTTGTTTGTCTCTTTCTGTCTCTCTGCTTCTGCCTCTGCTTTTGCTTCTACTTTTGTCTCTCTTGACTGTCAAGGGTCCCAGTTTTTTATTATTCCAAAGTGAGGAGGTTGGGGGATGCAGTTAGGTTAAAGTTTTACAAAGTGATTTTTGATTATACAGTGTCTTTGTTAGAGAAACACAGTGCTTTGATCAGTGAAACATGTTTTTGCAGGTGCACCTATCTATAGTTCAGAGTTAACTCCTTAAACCAAACCAAGGACATGTTGTTCAGTAAGGTTTTTTACAGTTTCTACATTAGGTGCCTAGACAATAAAGGGCAGACTAATGATATGGTGTTTTTTAAGCAGGTCTTACAGACAAGAAGGCAATTGAAAGGCTTAGATAAGTTATGCACAAAGTTTTAGCTACATAATTAATGCAATGACCAGAAGTTAGTCTATTTGGCATCAAGGAGAAAAATAAATTCTTTTGCAAAGGCAAAAGCATTTGCTCAAGCCTGTTTGTCCAATACTAGGTACAGAACTCTTTATTGTGGATCCTTTGTGTGTGTGGCAATGTCCCTGTTAGCATAGTTTTATTTTTATATTAAGCCCTTTATTTAACCATTTAAAATACCTGACAATCTTCTCCACAGAGCTGTAGGATATTTAAGATTAAACTGTTTTTAATGATGGTAAGTAGAAACAAAAGCATTTAATTGATTAAGTGAAGTAAGAAGAAATAGTGTCAAAGAATTCATGGTAGTTAAACAGACAAGGAACAATGGAAACAAATATGTTTTGGTTTCGATGACTGCAACTTTGCAGAGCTCTTTCACTTTGAGGGAGGATCATGGTTCTCCGTGCCTGGGATAAGCTCTTGCACAAGTGCACATCCCAGGGAACAAAGAACATATTGCCCTGGCCCACAGGGTATGTGGCTTTCCAGATTCTTGGCAGGGAAAGCCCGGAGGGACTTTCATCCACATTCATGGGTACCTCCACCAAAGTTTTCTGTTGGCTTGTGGAATGGCAGGAGGGATGGATCACCCTGTCCCCAACACCACTACAGGGATACCACTTAACATTTGAATAATGCGATCTATTTTGGGGAGTAATTTTGAATTCACTGTCATATCTCTCCCTACAACATGGCTACTAGGTATGATAGGTAAAAAGGCTAAGTTGCATACATCTGCTGAATGAAGCTCAACATAGACAATTCATTTATTCAAGACTCCAAACCTAAATGAAGTTAGATCTAGTATCAAAGTCTTGTTATTCTGACCACAAATTTAGCAAAAACATATAATATATACTTGTAGTCAAATTTCTTATGTTACTAGCCCTATGGTGGTCTTTAATTAATTCTAGCCCTATGGTGGCCTTTAATTAATTTGTTACTCAATAAAAAAAATTAGTGAATGGTTATATACAGCAGGTACTGCAAAGGATGCTAGAGATTTATAACTGGAAAAACACAATCCATGAACCCATAGAGCTTGTTATCTTTATTTCATGAGCCATGACAAATCACTTAACATTTCTGAGTCACTGTCTTAAACTTTAAAATAAGAATAGGAAGTAATAGTTTGTTAATGTATTGAGTATTTTCAAGTGTGTGTGGAGCAGGGGAGGTGAAAGAGAAGCAAAGGGAGAAGAAAGTAAGAGAGAGGGAAAAAGAAGTGCTTTTTTTATGAGGACAGAAAATTTAGTTGCAGTAATGCTATGATCTCTGTATTTAGACTGCCTGTGTTTTTTATCTCAGGTCTGAAATTGTTTTCTTCAATAACAATATTATAATAGCAAACATTTAGATTGTTCTTACTAGATGCCAGACAATGTTCTAAGTTGTATAGCTATATTAACTCTGTAATCCTCATAACCTCCCTGTGTGTTATGCATTACCATATTGCATTGTTAAGCACATAAGGTTTAAATAATGTCCAAATTTAAGGAGCTGATACAAAATAGAGCCAGCTTTTAAGTTCAGGAAGTTTGAATTTAGATTTTTAACTATTGCATTATGTATTACTTGCAATCTCGACATCTTTTTTTTTCTTACCTGTAGAAATACTGAATATATTATAGTGGTTAATTCATAAACTTGTTAAAATTAATGAAAACATTTACAGTACTTACGATCAAACCCAAGTCATTATAAATTAGTTATTACATATTCTGTGTATTTAAAAATTGTGTAAAACATGTTTTGACTAATGAATACTTGTTCATCAAAAATGATCAATATATGTAGAATAGCTTGTCTTTTTATCTTTTTTTTTCTTCTTGGACAATCAATTTTACCAAAATGTAGAAGCAAGTTTCTGTTAATAAAAACAAAGGCAGTTTGAGTTATTTAATAAACATTTTTAAATGTGAAAAAATTAAAAATGTCTATGGAATAACTTCTAACATTTTAATCACCTATAAATCCAGATCTCTCAACACTTTCATTTCTTTTTTTATTTTTTTAAGACTTTATTTACTTTGAGAGAGAGAGGGAGAGTGCCAGTGCACACACAAGTGTGAGCACAGGAGCAGGGGAAGGGCAGTGGGAGGAGAAGCAGACTCCTCACTGAGTGGGGAGCTGAATGTGGGGCTCCATCCCCAGGACTCTGGGATCATGACTTGAGCTGAAGGCAGACGCTTAACCAACTTTTCTTTCTTATTTCTATTACACGTTCATTATAATGTCCACACCATCTAAAACTGTCAGCCTTTCTTTTAATGACTGTTGCCAAGGGCAAAGAGCAACAAGGTAATTCTGGGATGCTATGGGCAGAGGTGTGACAGGATGCCATGCAAAGGAGGATTGGGTAAGATTTGGACACTAAAGTATAAGAAACAATTCATGTACTGTTTCCTTTTTTTAGGAATGATGTTATAGAGAATTTATTTAAAATAAATGTCTGAGTAGTAAAAGACAAACTAAAGGTGTAATTGAAAGATCAGAAATTATAGATTTATAATTGTGCTAAGTAGAAGCATACAGGTTAAGTTCCAATTTCATTTAGCAAGTTAGGATGCCTCTAGGTACCCCCATTCAAGATGTCTCCACTCATCCAGGAAGCCTCTTTACTTGTCCCAACAAGCAAGTTTAAACTGAAAAATTGGCTGGTTCTGTGAAAGAAAGAAATGGCTATTCCCTCAAATTCCCTTGGGTTTTGATTCTCTAGTTCTTAAGCCCAGAATGACATATTTTTTATCGAGATGTAAACCAAGTCTAAAGCCTAAGTAATAAATGTAATAGAAAAATCAGGATTTTCACAAACTAAGATGTCAAACTTATATTATACACAATATATCAGATTTTTTATTTCAATCATCTCTTCTGAGATTTGTCCCTCCTCATTATCCCAAAGACATCCATCTGACATTTTTATTTATATTTCATCTATCAGTAATAAACAAAGAAATGAGGTAGAAAACATTAATAAAACAATAGTTCAAGGTGTATGATACAATGATGAAATGTCAACAGGAAGCCTCCACCTATGTGACAATCTATGTGACAGATTTAGTGCAATGAAACATGGTCATAAAACAGGACAAGATAAAAAAAAGAAGGGGGGGTAGAGAAACTGACTTAGAAACATACCAAAATGATTCTCCTTTTCTTTAAGGAAGGATATGACATTTAATGAAAGTTATAAATAAAAATGTAAACAAAGGATTGATCAACAGTATTCTTATGATCTCAAATGAATATGAATGATTTGAAATGCCTATCCACTTCTTATAGAAAAATAAACTATTGTAGTTTTTCCCTTTTACTCATATTGAGACTTATAATTGAGTATATAATTATTGTATATATATTCCATAGCTGGTTTTAGTTAATTAAAAAAAATTCCTCTGAAACTTTTTATTTTTTTTAAGATTTTATTTATTTGAGAAAGAGAGAGAGAGACAGAGACAAAGAGCACAAGCAGGAGGAGAAAAATAAGCAGACTCCCTGCTGAGCCTGGATCCCAATGTGGGACTTGATCCCAGGCCCTGGAGATCATGACCTGAGCTAAAGGCAGAGGCTTAGCCATCTGAGCCACCCAGGCAGTCTCTCTGGATCTTTTAAAATTATATCCTGTAAATGTATAATTTTAATGCATTTATTATATTTATTTTGTTTATTTATAAATGCATATATATTTGTTTAACCATGCATACCATAAACTGTTCAAAGAGATCTCAAAGTACATAATATTTAGTATCAAGGGAATTTTATTAAATCAAATAAGGCTCCAAAATCTTGGGACCCCTAGGTGGCCCAGATGTTAAGCATCTGCCTTCAACTCAAGTCATGGTCCTGGGGTCCTGGGACAGAGCCCAATGTCAGGCTTCCTGCTCACTGGGGAGCTTGCGTCTCCCTCTGCCTGCTGCTCTACCTGCTTGTGCACTCTCTCTCTGTCAAATGAATAAAGAAAAAAATCTCTATGTGTCTCCATATTTTGAAAGTAAGCAATACGTTAGAGTAAATGAGAATTTGATTACGCTAAAGCTCTCTAGGGCTTCAGTTATGATCAACCAACAGTTTTTGGATATTTTTTTCAACCAACAGTTTTTTTTTTTTTTTTTTTTTTTAAA
>PITA01010251.1:44323-73088 GCA_004023965.1 Spilogale gracilis
TTTTTTTTTTAAAGATTTTATTTATTTGACAGAGAGAAACACAGCCAGAGAGGGAACACAAGCAGGGGGAGGGAGAGAGGGAGAAGCAGGCTTCCTGCCGAGCAGGGAGCCCGATGTGGGACTCGATCCCGGGTCTCCAGGATCATGCCCTGAGCCGAAGGCAGTCGCTTAACCAACTGAGCCACCCAGGCGTCCCTAACCAACAGTTTTTATGTTGCCACATTGATACACATGAATTTGTTTATTTATTTATTTATTTGTTTGTTTGTTTGTTTGTTTATTTATTTATTCATTTACTTATTTATTTATTCATTTACTTACTTACTTATTTACTTATTTATTTAAGAGGGAGCAAGAGAGAGCAAGGGTGGGGTGAAAAAGAGGGGAGAGGGAGAAGCAGACTCTCCACTGAGCAGGGAGCCCAGTGTAGAACTTGATCCCAGGACCCTGGGATCTTGACCTGAGCTAAATGCAGACACTTAATTGACTGAGCCACCCAGGTGTTCCACAAATGAATATTCTTTAAAAAAAATTAAAAAACACAATTTATGTGATACAAATAAACTTTATGAAGTAGACAGTCTCCTTTGGCAGAGCTGTAAAATGAGAAGGAGACAAGAAGGCTTTATGGAATAAAGAATAAAAATAAGGAAGAGAGACAAATAGAAAATATCTGACTGGCTGGGACCACAGAGTTCACTTTGTCTGACATGAGAAAGCCTTTATGAGTTGGTTTGGCGTTTAGGGATTGGCTGACTGAATATGTGGTGTTCATGAAAATTATCTGAGGTTAGATTTGCTTACATGGCACTCTGATTATGTCCATCTTAGGCCTAGAAAGTTATTTTAGTAATCTAATTCAAACACTTAAGTGGTCCCCAAAATGAAAAGCTCCAATATAGACTGTAGGTATACCAAAAAACTAAAGCTTTGAAATAGACCATACACATACTTTATTTTTTTAATCTTATTTGATTTAACATTAAAGTAAATTAGAATTTGGAATGCAAGTTGTTTCTTTATATACTAGCAATGTCAAATATTCCTCACCACCCACCTTCTAAAGCAACAAAAATTCAGTAGAAAATGGCTATAATGTCCATGTGAAGAAAATACAGTGAAGTAAGAGTACTGTGTGAAGATATGATATTCTTTTTGAAAAGCAAATTTTATTTCTATGAATTTAACTTGAACAAAAGAAAAAGTTAGAAAAATGTTTTTTATTAGTAAAATATTTTTTGAACTTTAATGTTCATCAGTAGAAACTTTAAAAATTATGGTTATATATAATATGGAATATTAAAGAGTCATAAAGCATTTATATATCTGTAAACATTTTCCTTATATACTAGTAATGGAAAAAGTTCAGTTTCAAGACAGAATATATTGTAAGATAAGTTGATGTTAGAGATAAATGGATAGGTAAGATAAGTAGACAGAAAGTTATGAAATAATTATTACTGATTACAACTTCTAGGACTATTGACTATCATTTCAATGTTCTATGCATTTATATATTTTTAGAAAGCCTGAACTGAATATTTTACTTTTGTAAAAAAAAAATATATTCATTAAAAGTACACATTTTCTGGGGCACCAAGGTGGCTCAGTCGTTAAGTGTCTGCCTTTGGTTCAGGTCATGATCCTGGCATCCCAGGATAGAGCCCCTCATCCGGCTCCCTGCTCAGCGGGAAGCCTGTTTCTCCCTCTCTCACTCCTCTCACTCTCACCCTGCTTGTGTTCCCTCTCTAGCTGTCTTTCTTTCTGTCAAACAAATAAAATCTTTTTTAAAAAAATATACATGTGTTTTTTTCACAGTATTTTTTTGTAAATAATCACTGAATTAATTATAAAATAATTTTCTGCAAAATGAAAACTTTATATGATGATTAATTCCTTCTTCAGCTAATAAAAGATAACCTAAGAATGTCTCTAATTACATAGTTTATTTCTGTCTACTATGAAAATGAAAATATAGGTCTCATTTTTGCAAAAAAAAGAATAAAGAAATTTGGTATAAATTTCCAAGAGTAAGATTACTAAATCTTACTATTATTCCTTGTTGGCAATTTTATAATAACCCCAAAATATCTGTAGTCAATGTACCATCTTCTGGAGAGAACTGTAATATATAGCAGATACATATATGATCAGAAAAAGCCTACCTAAAAACTTGGAATTGGAAATGCAAGCATGTGAAATAATCAGCTTTTCATGATATAGGACATCTATCTTTATGAGACAAGGACATAGAACTTTCTATATTATGTCTGAGTACTTCTTGACCCAGAACAATTCAATTGTGTGTGCTAGGGCACAATAATTTACTCTTACAGTAATCAGCCTCAAAAGGCCAGAAAGAATAAGAAGGCTCTTTTTATTAAAGGTCTTATTTTAGTACTGTTAACTTCTTGCTAATCTTTTAGGAATTTCGCTAGTCTTATAAATCTTCCTAGTCTCCTCTCAATCTTCTTTTAATATGTTGGGACATTTTAAGAAGAGTAAACTGATGCCAATGTTCCTCTGATATTATTGTATTAAAAGACAAAAAAAGAAAAAAGAGAGAAAGTGAGAAAGAGAAAGAATACTCAAGCTTTAGGGAAACAAAAGCTCATACAATGAATTTAATTTGTAAATCAACAGCAAACTGTGTGTGTGTGTGTGTGTGTGTGTGTGTGTGTGTGTAACATTTCCATGTTCCTAAAAAAAACCTTATAGCTTATTTGTGAACTTTGCTTCCCTGATTTTTTTCACATAGTCCCTTTTTTAAAATCATGATTAAATACAGATAATGTCACAAATACTTTTAATAATATTTAATAATTAAGTAAATAGAATCAAATGCACAACTTTCACTTTTTAGTAGTTGAGCAATTTCTTGATAATTTGAGTTTATCTGAGGGTGAACTGAGAGAAAAAAGGGATAAAAAAATCAAGATTAGCATCTTCAGCGACTTGATTTGCCTCAGTCTGAGGGCCCAGCACCTCTCTTTTTCCTCTTTACTGGGTTCCACATGGGTTCTAAAATTCTTGATTACCCCACAATTTTATTCCTTCAGCTCTCTCAATTCACTTAACCTCTTTTTCAACCCATTGTATCTTCCAATGCCTTGGCATCTCCTTTATTTTTGAATCTCAACTTTCACACCTCTTGCTACTAATGTTAACTTATTCTGAAAAAAAACACCCTACTTTGTCATCAATTTCTCACTGATAACTTAATTCCCTAGGTTTCTTGCTCAGCCACACTTTGAGAAACCTCATTTCATCAGAATCCAGTCAATTCCCATTCTTCTTCTTCTTAAAAAAAAAAAAAAAAAATACAGTGCAGTCATGTCTTCTGCCTGTTCTAACAAATCAACACAAACTTGGTGGCTTGAAATAACATGCTTCTCTTAAAAACAATCACACTTTTTAGGCTCATCCAAAATCAGTTTCCCTGGACTGAAATTAAGGTGTTGGAAGGGCCGTGCTCTCTCCAGAGGTTCTATGGGAAAATCCACTTCCCTGCCTTTTGCAGCAGTTGAAGCTATGTTCCTCATATTATTTGGTTCTTGGCCCCTTTCTCAATCTCAAAGACAGCAGCATAGTATCTTGCTTTCAGTTTCTGCATTGTCTGTTGTTTCTATAGTCAGAAATCCCCCTGCTTCTCTTTTACAAAAATACGTTTGATTACACATACAGCCGAACCAGGTAATCCAAGATAATCTCACCATCTCAAGATCCTTAACTTAGTTACATCTACAAAATTCCTTTTACTGCAAAGTTCCAGTGATTAGGACCTGGATGCTTTTGAGGGTCATTAGTCATCCTCCCAAATTCAAATAGCTGTCACTATTGGAAAAAAATTATGATGATATCAATGGGTGCTATTACAAATCTTCTGTCTTCAGTTTTAGCTTAGTCTCCAACACTGCCTTCATTCTCTTTGATGGTAAATTAAAAGTTCCAGGGTTCATGCACCATTTCCTGCCTCACTTGCAGCAAAGGACTTATCTGTAGGGTTACTTTAGTAAAATCTCTGTAGCCAGTGCCTCATATTTTGCTTTAATTCTTGAATTAGGATTATTTAATCAAGCATACAAACAGAACTTTAAGCCTGTCCCACCCAATCTCTTGTATCCCCTTTATGCATTCTTCTGAAAGATATCAGTGTTCCACATTTCAGGGAAAAAAAGAAAGTACTATCTTTAACATACAATGTTCTTTCACACCTCTTCGTATGGGCTTTCCTCTCTCAGAAACTTCTCTTTGCATGTAATTTAAATGATTCTATCATCATACTTTACTTGGTTAGTTTTAAGGCCAACACTGTTATTTCTACTTTGATATTTCTACTTAAATACAAGTTAAAAATTAACACAGACTACTGCCCCATAGCACGTGATACCTCCCCTTCATGTTAACGGCAATAACACCAACAGTAGTAAGTCACGTTTTTGGGGGTTTTTTTTATGCTGCTCAAGCAGAGTATTCCGAATTATCTCTAATTCCATGAAACTTCATATTGTAGGCCACACATCTCAATAAGAAAAATCTCCAGTTATATTTTAAAGAGGTAATATATTTAATTAATTAAAAAGAGGAAGAAGATAGTAAGAGTTTGGAAGGATGACTAAAAATAATCCATGCTGTAGAGGAAGCAAAGATTCACTTTGCCAAGAAAGCAAAATCCATATCTAAGTATAATGGGAATAATGTTAAGATTTCTGAGTACAGAGCCTCCACAACTCACAGAAAATTTAAAGCAGAAGACAGTAAGCTTCAACCTAGAGCATGGGGAAATTTGCATATTCATATTGATAGTAGGGGAAAAAATCTACTAAGTAAAAATAGGTAAATACGTTGGCTTAATTACTATGTAAGACAAGTATTTTTAAATGTTTTTAAACTAGAATTTCTTTGAGATTTTTTCTTTTTTCTTGTTGCTAATTTATTGTATTTTAATAATAATTTATTTTATTTTTTCAGTGTTCCAAAATTCGTTGTTTATGCCCCACACCCAGTCTCCATACAAGTCGTATTCTCAATACCCACCACCAGGCTCACACATACCCCCACACACACACTTCCAAAACCCTCAGTTGATTCTCAGAGTCCAAAGTCTCTCATGATTTATCTTCATCTCTGCTTTACTCCAGTTCACATTTCCTTTCCTTCTCCCACTGTCCTCCATATTACTCCTTATGCTCCACAAGTAAGTGAAACCATATGACACTTGACTTTCTCTGTTTGGCTTATTTCTTTTGGCATAGTCTCCTCCAATTCCATCCATGTTGCCACAAAAGTTGGGTATTCATCCTTTCTAATGGAGGTGTAATATTCCATTGTATATGTGGACCATATCTTCTTTATCCATGCATCTGTTGAAGGGCACCTTGGCTCTTTCCACAGTTTGGTGATTGTGGCCATTGCTGCCATGAACACAGGGGTACATATGGCCCTTATTTTCACCACATCTGTATCTTTGGGGTAAATACCCAGTCGTGCAATTGCAGGGTCGTAGGGTAGCTTTATTTTTAATTTTTCAAGGAATCTCCACACTGTTTTCCAAAGTGGCTGCCCCAACCTGCATTCCCACCAACAGTGTAAGAGGGTTCCCCTTTCTCCACAGCCTCTCCAACACTTGTTGTTTCCTGTTTTGTTAATTTTAGCCACTGACTGGTGTAAGGTGGTATCTCCATGTGGTTTTGATCTGAATCTCTCTGATAGTTAATGATGACAAACATTTTTTCATGTGTGTGGTAGCCATTTGTATTTCTTCTATGGAGAGGTGCCTCTTCATGTCTCTCCTGCCCCTATTTTAGTGTGATCATCTTTTTTTTTTTTTTTTTTTTGGTTGTTGAATATGAGTAATTCTTTATAGATCTTGGATATCAGGATATCAGCCCTTTGTCTGTAGTGTCATTTGTGAATATTTTCTCCCATTCTGTGGGTTGACTCTTTGTTTTGTTGACTGTTTCCTTTACTGTTCAGAAGCTTTTTGTTTTATTTTGATGAAGTCCCAAAAGTTCATTTTTGCTTTTGTTTCCTTTGCTTTTGGAGACCTATCTTGAAAGAAGTTGCTGTGGCCGATGTCAGAGATTACTGCCTATGTTCTCCTCTAGGATTTTGATAGATTCCTACCTCACGTTGAGGTCTTTCATGCATTTCGAGTTTATCTCTGTGTGTGGTGTAAGAGAATTTTAGAAGATTTTCATTCTTCTATAGGTAACTGCCCAATTTTCCAGCACCATTTATTGAAGAGATTTTTTTTCTTGCTTTGTCAAAGATTATTTGACCATAGAGTTGCATGTGCATATCTGGACTCCCTACTCTGTTCCAGTGGTCTATGTGTCTGTTTTTGTGTCAGTACCATGCTGTCTTGGTGATCACAGCTTTGTAATTAAGCTTGAAATCAGGTAATGTGATGTCCCCAGCTTTGTTTTTCTTTTTCAATATTTCCTTAGCAATTCAGGGTCTTTTCTGGTTCTTCATAAATTTTAGGATTGTCTGTTTCAGCACTTTGAAAAATGTTGGTGGAATTTTGATTGGGATGACATTGAAAATATAGATTTCTCTGGGCAGTATAGATATTTTAACAATGTTTATTCTTCTGATCCATAAGCATAGAATGCTTTTCCATCTTTTTGTGTCTTCAATTTCATTCATGAGTGATCTGTAGTTCCTCAAGTACAAATCTTTAACTTCTTTGGTTAGGTTTATTCCAAGGTATCTTATGGTTTTTGATGCTATAGCAAATGGAATCAATTCTCTAATTTCCTTTTCTATATTTTTATTGTTACTGTATAAGAACACAATTGATTTCTGTGCATTAATTTGTATCCTGCCACATTACTGAATTGCTGTATGAGTTCTAGTAGTTTGGGGGTGGAGTCTTTTGGGTTTTCCATATAAAGTATCATGTCATCTGTGAAAAGAAAGAGTTTAGGTTTATTCCTTGACAATTCTAATCTTTTTATTTATCTTTGTTGTCTGATTGCTGTTTCTAGGACTTCTATCACTATGTTGAATAACAGTGGTGAGAGTGGGCATCCTTGTCTTGTTCCTGGTATCAATGGGAAGGCTGTCAGCTTTTGCCCATTGAGAATGGTATTCGCTGTGGATTCTATTAGCTAGGATCTTGTTGAGAATCTCAGGATCCACATTCATCAAGGATATTGGTCTGAAATTCTCCTTTTTGATGGGGTCTTGCCTGGTTTGGGGATTAAAGTAATTCTGGCTTCATAAAAACATTCTGGAAGTTTTCCTTCTATTTCTTTTTTCTTTTTTTTTTTTTTGAAACAGCTTCAGGAGAATAGGTATTATTTCTTCTTTGAATGTTTGGTAGAATTTCTCAGGGAATCCATCAGGTCCTGGAATCTTATTCTTTGGAGGTTTTTGATCACTGCCTCAATCTTGTTTCTAGATATTGGTCTATTCAGGTTGTCAATTTCTTCCTGTTTCAGTCTTGGAAGTTTGTAGGTTCCCAGGAATGCATCCATATCTGGATGGCCTGGCACACAAAGACTCCCCCTCTTCAAACTCCCTTGCACCCCGCCACCACTCACAGGTGGCACACACCCTGAGTCACCATCTCAATGATCACCTGAGGCCCCGCACTTGTCTATACACCCCCATGCCACAGAAATTGAGAGTAATATTGGTTTGTGCAAGCCTTCCATTGCTGGGCTGCTGTCTGAAACCACACCCACGCTGGGTGCCCTAGGACCCCATGTTCCTGAATGTCACGTGGAAGGCTGCTAGATGAGGGGCCTCCAGTGCAGGGAGTGTGCACCCTGGCCTAGCTGTGGTGCAAGCAGTGAAAACCCCAGGGGCTCAGGGAGTCCCCGCCGGGTTCACTCATGTGCCAGCAGATGCCATCCATGGCTGTGCCAGAATGCAATTTTAGGTCATACTTATGACCATCAGTTTCCACCAGTTGTCCCTTAAGACCCTTTGGTTTTAAATGCTTTTAACCAGACTGCAAGTTGATGCTGGTCCCCAAGAACAGGGCACTTCTTTTTGGAGGTTACTTTCCAGTGGGTTACTTCTGGTGCCTCCTTCCCCCTTCTGTTTATCCACCAAAATTAGTCTCAGTGCTCTCACTCTGCTTTATCTCTCCACTGAAGCTCTTCTACCTCCGTACAGATCCAGAAGTGTTTAGTCTTACATCTCAGGCTGATTTCATGGGTATTCAGAGTGTTCTGGTAGATATTTAGCTCATTTCAGGGGACCCATTGAAACAGGGTCTCCTACTTCTCCACCATCTTGCCTCCTCCTTTTTAGATTTTTTTTTTAAAGAAAAAGGTAGAGGAAGAAATGAGTTTGTAAAAGAAAAAACTACTGGCCAGGCACATGACAATTGAAATGAGGACTTGAGGTATTTGTCTGGAAGTAGAACTAAGAGAATAATTTGACAAATTAACATATTTAAAATGCAAACTTGACTTCAAGTTATTGCATACGATTCATCAGAAAAGCTTGATATCAATCCATGTAACAATGAAGCACTCTTTAACATTTGGCTTCAGGAAGAGTGCATGTAAATACTAGGGATCTGTTTTGGTTTGGGTTTGGGCTTAACTTTTTTTAATTTGATAATTAAAAATTAATATTTTTATAATTTTGATGATGAATAATTGATAATGTTTGATAATTTTGATATTTGATAATTCTGATACACAGCCAAATTTGAAGGCATATAAAAGTTTAGCTTTATAGGATTTAAAGGGAGAAAAGGGAGCTAGAGGAAAAGATAATTTTAGTAATAAAAATAGTTACTAGTAATCTGGGCCCTTCCATTTTGAATATCTTGTTACAAAATCTTTATACACAGTATCCGATTTCTTTGTAACAATACAATATAATACACTCTGTTATTTGTACCAATGCAATGTAATACACTCTATTATTACCTCCATTTTCTTGATCTGTAAACGGAGAGTCCAAGGGATTAAGTAAATTGTCCTGAGTGACAGGGTTGAAACGACACTCAAATTTGAACATTCACAGAAGAGTCATCACTGTTAATAGATGTGGCACAAAGTTTTGTTTTGTCTGACCTCAGATACCCACCTCCAAAGATTTTATTTATTTATTTGACAGAGAGGAAACACAGCTAGAGAGGGAACACAAGCAGGGGGAGTGAGAGAGGGAGAAACAGGCTTCCTGCCAAGCAGGGAGCCTGATGCTGGGCTTGATCCCAGGTCTCCGGGATAATGACCTGAGCCGAAGGCAGCCGCTTAACCAACTGAGTCACCCAGGTGCCCCAAGAACACATTTTTAATGTCCATTGCATTTGTGTATGTGTGTGTTTATTTTATTTTTTTATTAACATATAATGTTTATTTGCTTCAGGGGTACAAGTCTGAGAATCATCAGTCTTAAACAACTCACGCACTCTCCATAGTACATACCCTCCCCAGTGTCCACAACCCAGCCACCCCACCCCTCCCCATCAAGAACACATTTTTAATGTGATTACATGCATGTCATGTACTGTGGTAGTACATGGAAAATATTTTTTCAGGGACGTAAATAAATATTTCTGACACAAATTCCTATGGATTCAAAATCCAGATTTCCTGAAATACTCGTAAGAATAATGTAGTTTCTTTGTTGAGAAGAAATACCTGTAAACGTCCATAAATATCAACCCCAGCTATGCCATCATCCTCTATTTAAGTCCAATCACCTGTAAATCTTGATATCAAATATAATAAAGTAAATATTCTATTTGATATTATGTCTTGATTTAAATAATAAGTCTTCAGTACATTCCTGCATTTAAATGTGATTTCTGAGGGAATGCTCTTAACAGATATCATGGAATAATAAGAATTCTGTGTAAAAATAATGCTTAGAAAAGACTGCATATTTTACTCACCACTACCCTTTAAAGACTAGCAAGGTAAAATAACACACAAGAGCTAAACACCAAAAACACATGAATAAAATACCTACGTATTGCTTCACATTTAAAGTGCATTTTACCAGCCTGTCCAATTTATACTCCTACTTGACAGCTTCAGAAGAAATGCCCTCTAGTACTCACTTTTGATATGGGATTAAAACAGCAGATTTAGGAGTTGATTACTGATAGATTGGAGTAAAGAAAATTAACTTTATAATCTCAGATTTTTCAAATATATGTATGCATATCTATTTATCTCCAGGGTCTGATAAGCACTGAAATCTAGAGACAAGAAATATAGTAAAAGTTTACAGGATCCAATGGGACCCCACACATGAAAGCATTCATTTTGGAATCCCTGTGGCTATTCGTTGGTTCTCATAGATGTTTTTGAAGCTTTAAGAGATTATGATTAAATAGGATTTTACCAAGAGAAATCTCAGCTCTTAGCTTCAAAAGTCAGCATGAAAATATTCTCCTAGCTGCCAAATTCAGTTGGCATTACTGAACAATGCTTTCACTTTCAAAATTTCAATTTCACTGTTAAGAAAAACAGATGAAACTCTCTATTAGAGTAAAGCAAAAGAGTGCCAAAAACAGTCTTTCCCAAAGGGTATGCCAGGGAACATTGTTGCACAGGAATATAATCCAGAAAATATATTCTTTGGTCAAATACATTTATGAACTTCTTGGTAAACAAATTAAAAAGGTTGCTTTTCTGTATTACTTAGCAGAACCATATGAATAGCATTTGCTAGTCTTTAAGTGGGGTTGGTGAATAAAATATGCAGCCTTTTCTAAACATTATGTTTACACAGAATTCTTATTATTCCATGATATCTGAGAAGAGCATTTCCTCAGAAATCACATTTAAATGTAGGAATGTACTGAAGACTTATTATTTCAATCAAGACACAATATCAAATAGATATTGTATTTGATATCAAGAGTTACACAAGTATCATATAATTTTTTTCTCTAAATTGTGAATAAAAGATGACAACTATTCTCACAAATGCATATCAGTGATCATTAGATATTTCAATAGGCTTCTACTGTTCCTGTCTACCCTTTGTCCTACACTGCTTTTTATCTAATCTTTTGGGGGAAACTGCTTTTTCTTGACTTAAATTCTGTGAAGGAGCACCTGGATGCCTTAGTCAGTTAAGCCTCCAACTCTTGATCTCAGATTGGGTCTTGATCTCAGGGTCACAAGTTCAAGTCCCACATTTGAGCTCCAGGCTGTGTGAGGAGGCTACTTAATAAAATAATAAAATAAATAAAATAAAATAAAATAAAATAAAATAAAATAATAAAATAAAATAAAAGTAAGGTAAAGTAAAGTAAAATAAAACAATAAAATAAAATTAAAATAAAATAAAATAAAATAAAATTCTGAGTAATTATTGGATATTTTAAGCACAGTTCTTTTTTTTAAGTACCAGTGAATAGACACATACCTACTGATGACCTATTAAAATTACCATATGAGTTATTCACACTGATAGTTGCATATTACTGGGCAGTGAAGGGGTAGAATGAGAGCACATCATTTGCTTTGCCCAGCATAGTAGTCATTCTATCATCAGTTCATTGGGGGGAATTACTTCTCTGCATCAGAATCTTGTGGTACAGTTGAGGCTGAGCCAGTCCACCAGTAGAGCCCACTAACTACAGTTTAACACTGATTATGTAACAAAATGAGGGTTGAAGTATAGGGAGAGAGAGAAAGAAAATCATGGCTCAAAAATGATCTGAACAAAGAATTCAATGCCATACAGCAGGAATTTTCAATGGTAAACAGAGATAATTAACTGGGTACTCAAATGTCAGTGTCAAGAACCAGTTT
The DNA here is from genome assembly GCA_004023965.1 of Spilogale gracilis. Taxonomy (NCBI): domain Eukaryota; kingdom Metazoa; phylum Chordata; class Mammalia; order Carnivora; family Mephitidae; genus Spilogale; species Spilogale gracilis. The sequence goes on from PITA01010251.1 coordinate 56,068, forward strand.
ATAACCTAGTCTTTAGCTATCTAATAGAACACACATGTGATACTTTTTCATTGGGCCACAGATGACAATAAAAGTATGCAACTTGTGTGTTAATCAGTAAACAAATATTCACAGTAGCTCCTTGTATTTTTCACTGCAAATATATTTGCCAATACTAGTTTTATAACTTTTAAAACTTCCCATATTATGCTTCAATGATGATACTATTGTTTAACAATTTACAACAAAGTTAACAAATTTCATATTTGGGGAAGTATTTTATGTGTATATGGGATAAACTCTTTGACTTCATTAAAAGGGCACTCTATACTTGAAAAATTACTCAACGTTTTAATGGCTATTAAAGAAAATTTCATAACACAAGAGACAATGGCTGAATGGAATAGATTTTTAAAAATATTTATTTTCATCTTCTCAATATTTTTCTTCTTTATATACTTTACATTTTTAGTTGCCAATATGATTTCTTTCCACTATCACACCCAAATTCATATTCTATTGTTACAAGCTTCTTCTCAGGAATAGATCACTTACTCTTTTCCCTTTGCTGAACAATTTTCACCCCAAGACTCATTTTATTTGCTTCCACATTTTGTTTAGCCTTCCTTGCAATTATTCCCTTTACATAGAGATCTCCCAATGACCACATTAAAAAAAAATTCGCCTCTATCACCGGCTATCTTTTACATGTCTTTATATTTTTCTCAGCAATTACTATGTATAATGTTCTTATGTACTCATTTATTTGACTACTTATTGGGTTTCTTCCTCCTAAGATAAGAAGCTCAGGAATTTGGAAACTTTATCTTGTTCTCTGTTGGATATTCACCCTTGAGCACACAGTAAATTCTCCATTTATTTTATTTTCTTTAACTTCTAAATTGCAGTATTCATAACTGCTAATTGAATGCATGTGTTTTTAAATTTAGTGAACAACTTTGGAGTGATTTAAGTGTTTTGGGAATTGAGAACCTACAGCAGCACAATAGTGTATATGAAGAATGGTAATTTAAAAAATGTGAACTACAGCATGCAAATATTATGAAAATATGTTGGTTAAGATGAACTATATCTTGTTGATGAAATGCCAACTGATAAATTCAATTTTTGTAGCATATGTTCCACCTTTAAAAGCATAAACATCTTTGAGATAAATCTAAAATAACAAGTTTGTAAAATAATTATCTTTACTTATGTTTCCTCTCAACTAAGCTGTCTGAAAACCAAGTCGGAGACCAATAGAGGTTACCTATTTTTAATGGCCCACATATTGGAAATTATTTTCTAGAGTCCAAAAAGTGGTTCTTTCTCATCTTTGATTCCTCAGTGTCTACAATAGACTTTAGCACGTATTAAGTGTAAATCAATGTTCCTTTTGACTACATTAATAAAACAGTAAATGAAAGAATAGATACCTACAAATATAGGGTGTTGAGGAAAATAGATTGATATTAGAATAGTTTCCTTTTTTTTTTTTTTTTTTTTTTTTCTCTACTGACAAAATCCTGTTCCTTTCCTTGATCACTGCCTGGTTCCCTCCAGTTCAGGGAGCCCAGGGCAGGAGTATCATGGCAGAGATTAAACTCCCCATTTTCCATGAATAGTTCTATGGTTGAGAAATAATTTCCAGGGTCCAAATCTGTGATTAAAGGAACTCTTTCTTGTCCTCATCTTCAATAACATCTACTTCAAGTATATTAATGATAATCATTTATCTTATGTCAGTTTCCTGATTTTCAAATAATGGTGATGCTCTTACAGTTTTGATTACATTGCCTTCAGAATTTATTTTGGGAAGACCAACCCCAATTAGAAAAGACTAAATTGCTTTAATGTTTTGACAGAAATGTAGTTGTTCTAGCTGTAATATTTGAAGTTCATACATTTTAGTAGGAGTATTTGCTCTATGTAACAAGTTAATACTTTTCTCCTACTTTTTCTTAACCTTTTCCCACTTTTATGGTTCCCCTAAGCTTGTTCTTCTATCTGCCAATACATCAAGAAAAGTTCTGAAATTATGTTTTACTCCCTATAGGAAGGAGTCTATATCAATCTGATACTTCTCCTCAGAGAAATATTATTATTGAATATACTTATACTTTAATTTAACACATGTATACATATTCCCTAAGCCCTTGTCTGTGTGTGTGTGTGTGTGTGTGTGTGTGTGTGTGTGTGTGTATTATTAGGGGTCTTTTCTCCTCTTAGCTGTGCCTGAACCAAGAATTAACAGAAAACAATTTGTCCTTTTCACTTCTATTAGGAAAAATAGAAAACAGATGAAAATAATATATTTTACAATAAAAGCATAGTTTGAGAAGTCTGCTGATTAGTCTATATGCAGTAATTTCACATTGATTCAGTTTAATATGGTAGTATGTGTATATTACTGATATAGTCTTGGCTTGCTCAATGAATAGAACAATTTCTCCTTTATCAGTTGAAAGTGTACTCAATTTTACTTTTATTTAGAATAACTGGAATGCCTTATTCATTTCTCTAATTGTTTTTTAATCAGCTATAGGTTTATGCTAACTTCTATGTTATTCATTTATTTCCATTGTTAAATTCTATTTGGATTGCAAAATGCAGTCAGTAGGCAATTATCTTTGAACCAAGTGAGCCATTCCTCACAGCCTCTTAATCTGTACTCTTCTCATAGCCAAATAAACCTTCAGAAATGACATGTTTCATTTAATGAGGAAAGGATCATAAAGAAGTCAATAAGAGAAGTAAGAAGATAAAGACCGACACACTTATTTTTCAATATTACAGCTTACCCACTTACATAGGAAAGAAAGGAAAGAAAATCCATTTCCCACAAATACAGTATTTCTATCTGTCTTATCGAAGAGAAGTAATGACCAGCTTAACTAGGTCAGCACATACTTGGGAATGAGGCTAACTATGGGATAAAGGTGGAGCTGGGGAGTCAGGGAAGTACTAAGACACTTGTTTTTCTTGGCAGCTTCCAGTGAAAAGTTGATTATAATTCAGAATCCTCAAGAGCCCCCTGGGAAGCATCATATGCTTCATGATAATCCCTCCCTTACAGATCCTTGCGGGCATTGTTAGTTGAATAGAGTAGTCCCTATGCTTACATTTATTTGCAAACATTTCATTTATACATAACACACAACAAAGTGTTATCAATGTTACACAGCAAACAATTAAGAATTTAATGATCATAATTAGCCATTTTAAATTAAGTTTTATTATAAGACTCTCCAAATTTTCATGTAGATATTCACAACAAAAATAATTACAGTGAGTTTGCCTCAGAAGGTAAAGAAGTCATTACTTCAGTGTTCCATTATTTTAGAACTTCCTAAGAATGGATTCTCCCCAATAACTATTTCCTTTCAGAAACTGATTTCATATTTGAGATTTGTAATCAATATGTATTGATCACTTACTACATGAAACATATGTTAGCAAGAATTATAGCCAACATAATAAGAATAGAGCACTGTTCATAACCTCAGAGAGGTTATGAAGCAGTACAAAATATATACACATAAATGTAATGCTATATAAGCAGCAATAGGTATCATAGTTATTATATGAACACCTCACAAAGAAATCATTTTGCTGTGGGATGAAAAGGTGGTTTCTTTTCTTCAGAGGCTTTTAAAAAAGAATACATTTTCAATGGCTAAAATGGGAAAAGATCTAATATAAAAAAGTGAGAATTTTATGGGAAAATTATGCTTCAACCATGCTTCTATTGGTTTTGAAAGTGATTTATGTTTCCTGAATTGCAGGGCACTTACTACTTAGTGATAATTAAAATATCTTTTTAATTTATAAGTTATTGTGTGAATTATATATGTAAATATGAGATATGCTTGGAAAAACATAGTTTCTCAGTAAATATTAAATAATTTTGAACTATAATAAGAATAACATAATTATTAAGCTATATGCTAGACTGCAATAATCAAAATCATCACAAAAATTATGGGAGGATATTAATTATATTATCCTGATTATTCAAAGAAGGAAATATATCCAAGAGGTTTACCAACTTTCCCAAGTTACTCAGACAAAAATTAACTGATAATTCCTCTTTAAATAAAATAAAAATCTTTAAATTATTATATTTTAAAAAGCAAAATTGGAGACATGACTGAATTTTTACATCTTATTTAATATAAACTCATTTTGAATAAGAATATAAATAGTAAAAGACCAAACAATAAAATTGAAAAATTACTATGAATCAAAATTAAATTTACAATGCACCATTAAATAGAGATACTGTATAATATTTCCTAAGTCACTTAAATCGTGTGCTTGTAATTGCATTTTGCACCAAACAACAAAATTCTGGTCACTGCTTAAATGGAAAAAACTAAAACTTGAACAGAATTTATTAATTGTCATCAGTTATCAATGTTGTAACAATTAACATAATTATTTTAATTAATCCCTAAATTTTAACAAATAACTATAATATTTGCTTAAATAGATATTAATTATTTCATATCCTCCAATCTGCATTTCACAGAATGTGTGCACTATTTATAAACCCCCAAAGTTTTTTTCTTTTCTTTTCTTTTTTTCTTTAATGTGAGAGAGAGAGAGAGGGAGAGCATGAGAGAAGAGAGGGTCAGAGGGAGAAGTAGACTCCCCACTGAGCTGGGAGCCCAATGCAGGACTTGATCCAGAGACTTGAGGACCATGACCCGAGCTAAAGGTAATCACCTAAACAATAGAGCCACCTAGGTGCCCCTAAGTCCAAAAATTTTTATTAGAAAAAGATATATAAAAGAATACTTCCTGGAAGGAAGAAAAATGTGTGTGTGTGTGTGGGGGGGTGTGTTAGGAAAGTCTCACTGACATAGCAAACACATTAAAAACATGCATGCATACTATCTTGCAAATAATAGTAACTTAGTCTTTCTTATATTATGGGAATGAATGAGTGAGCAACTGCTCTTCCACATAGTTTTCTTCAAGGATTTAAGCTAAGGAAATATTTTCCAACTTCTACATATGTCTTCCAGTATCCTCCTGGACACCAATATGATCCAAAGGAAGAGGAAAAAGGTGGAAGTTTATAAAAATATTCCCAAAGTATTTGATACTTCTATCAAAATATGAAGTCTATGCCACTCATCCCCATAAAATTAGATGGAATTCAATGAATCCAGTGTGATGCAAGTGTTTCTCTGTGACCTCTGAAGCCAGTCCAAAAAAGGAGATGCTACTTCTGCCTGGTCCTCTTGAGAGCTTTGCATTAGTGGGAGCCAGATGTCATTTAAAACCTCTAACCACCCTGAGTCCATCTCACCAGAGAAGCCCATGCACGTGTTCTAGGCACAATTCTCAGCTGAACTTCCAGCTGACAGCCAGCATCGACAGCTAGCCACACGAATGACCTAAGCCATCTAGCCCATGTTAGCCTTCAGATAATTGCAATTTCATGAAAAAACTCTACTCAAGAACAGCCAAACCAATGACTTCTCAAATTCCTCACCCTTCCCCCAAATTTGAGAAAAATAAAGTGATTATTTTAAACTGCTAAGTATTGCAGCAATATAATCTATTAGAAAAAAAATCCATCTGAAAGAAGCACAGTTGACTTCAATAAACATTATCTTCATTCATTTGGGCTGCTCTAACAGAATAATATAGACTGGTTGGCTTATAAATAACAAAAATTTATTACTCAAAAGTTTTGAACTCTGGGAAGTCCAAGACTATGTGGGTCTACCTTCTGGTTCACAGATGGCCATCTTTTGGCTTTGTCTTCACGTGGTGAACAAGTGAAGGAACTCTTTGGGATCTCTTTTATAAGGGCACTAATCATATTCATAAGGGCTCTCCCCTCATGGCCTAATCTCCTCCAAAATGCTCCCACCTGGTAGATTAGGTTTCAACATATGAATTTTGGGGAGATAAAACATTCACTGTATAGCAGATATCACTGGTTAAAATTCAGGAAACCAGCACACATAACAGTAAGAGGAGATTGGAAAGTGCAATGTAGCTGTATGTTCAAGAATATTCAAGGAAAATGTGAATTTGGCAAGCATCTCCATTTGGACATGTGATAATACTTGTGTTGAAAATGAGAGAGAATAAATAAACAAAAGAGGGATTATGCACTGCCTATCATTTGTTTGTTTCAATTTTTCTTCCTTGATCCTTGGAGGAAAGGGATAGGAGGAAAGGGATAGCATAAAAATGCTAGTAAAAAATGTATATTCTTTTCCATATAAAATTTGTATAACCTCAAGTATCTTTCTGTGATCTAGTCTGAAATGTCCTAGAATTTAGCTATGTATTTTAAAAAAAAACGTTATACAGGAGATTTCTGTTCTTGGTAGAAATCCCAGACTGCCACAACTAGTCTATTTATTTCCTGTCACTTTAATTTTCTAATAATTTACTTTCAATATGCCAATCTACTCAATAGTCTTTGGGCTACTTTTCTTTTGCTTACCTAGTACAATATAGAAAGCAGTTTATAAATTGTTATCAACTGAGAGTGGAAAGAGAGAAGAAGAAAAGTAGTAGTTATTGAGTCCCTACAAATGCCGTGCGCACTGTTAGTCATACTCGAGTTATTTCTTTTAAATACAACACAGTCTTTTAAGAAATGTATCATTTCACATTATTTCACAAATAAACTGAATTATTGGGCTTCATTAAACAACTTTACTACTGTTATACATCCCCATGTAAAGTCATTTTTCTTTAAATTTTTGTCAGGAATGTGATGAATATTAAGATCAACTATATATTTTTCAGTGTTCTAGTCTTATTTTATTGCTTGAGCAGCATTGGAGGAGTGACCAAGTGAAAGGATGCTGTAACGGCCCCCACCCTCCAGAATGTCAAAGCAGACCCTTGTCCTGTTATCTGAGCCCAGCAACCGGCAGGCAGTTACCCAGCCGCCCCCTCAAGCCCTGCGGAGAACAAAAGAAATTCCATAAGACTGTACGCATGCAACTCATCACATACCCCTTGCTAACCCAAATTAGGACATATGTTCCCCTGCAAAGGCGGTTGGGGAAACGATTGGCTGCCTGCGTGCAGACCATGGCTGTAGTGTCTTAAACTAATTGGCTGTCAAGGTGCGGGCTTTGTTGTAACAGACACTGTAATAATATATAAGGCCACCCCTGGAAAAACTCAGGGCTCCCAGCTGCTGACTGGTTTGGGGTCAGGCTGTGAGTCCAAGCATGCTCGAATAAACTCTTTGCTTTTGCATGGAACTGGTCAGAGTTTTCCTTGATAGGTGTGGAGTTCCAAAGCTCCCAGCTGACTGCCCTCTTGGGTGGCAGGCTTTACACAAGTAGATATTTCAAAGCCATTGCACTTCTGCAAAGTGAATATATACCCAAAACCTTTTACATTGCAGCATTTTATATACTATGCAAAAGATAGTGCTAAAAATTATACATACCTAGTCTAAAAATCCTGCTTTGACTCATCAAAGATTAAAAAAAAATTGAAGTTTTAAATTGAATATAAAGTACAAGAGGAATTAAACTTGTCTCCAGTCAACAAAAACTACTGAAGTGGAAACTTTTATAATTTTTGAGGTACTTGGGTGGTTCAGTAAGTTAAGTGTCTGCCTTTGGCTCAGGTTATGATCCCAGGGGCCTGGGACTGAGTACCGTTTTGGGATTCCTGCTCAGCAGAGACTCTGCTTCTCCCTCTTCCTCTGCTGCTTCCCCTGTTTGTGTTCTCTCTCTCCCACCCTCTCTCTCTCAAATAAATAAAATCTTTAAAATAAGAAAAAAGAAACTATTGTTTTTTTAAATGCCATTCTTGTCAAATTAATTATAAACTCTACAAGAGTAGGGATTGTCTAAACTCATTTCTTATGTCTCAAATGCTTGGCACATTGACTAGTCTAAACTATCTGTTTAATAAATGAATAGACCAATATATAAGGCAGGATCAGATACCTAATTCAGCTTTATATCTAGGACATAATACATTTCACCTAATCAAATTAACCTCTGGTTAGTAAAATACACTCCAGACATTTTTTGAGTTTAAATATTCTAAACATTTAATAAGTAAAGGGACTAAGAATGACACCCTTTTATATCTGACACAAAATTCCATTCCTTTGTACTATATCTTTCTGCCAAAGTGTAATTTATTTGACAATTTACTATATATGTGAATTATATATTTTGATTTACTCAATGGACTTTACTCAGAATTCTGTGTACTTTTATTTAATGTACTAAATAAGAGAAAGTTGTGCTCCAGGTACCAAAGCTATGATTTAATAAATTGATTTTAAGTTATATTGTATATAATATATTATATATATATATATCATTTATTATGGAAAAACTACCTTTTCAATGTCATGCATACTTTGAAATGTTGTGTCAGCTATTAACACATTTTGCTGATTCTAGAGGAAAAGGATAGAAAAAAAAATCACACTCTTTATACCATAAGTTACTATTCTTGTAACAAGAGGAAAAGATGCATTATTGTCGGGACGTGGGTGATCTGCCCCTCCCGCCATGCCCAAACCACCTGAAAACTTTGGTGGAGGTACCTGTGAATGTGAATGAAAGCCCCTCTGGGCTTTCCCTGCCTGGAATCCGGAAAGCCACGTACCCTGTGGGTCAGGGCAATGTGTCCTTTGTGTGTTTATTCAAGACATATAGCTTCCTCAGGTAATCGTTATCTCTATATCTCTTATCTGTATTTCTTGATCCCTGTGCCTCAATGGTCTCAACTTCTGTGAGTTTAAGCAATCACTCTGTACCCTGCAGTAACAATACTAATCCTGTCTCTAGGGCATGTGCAAAAGCAGTTAACCATTTAACTGCACCACCCAACTTCCTCACTTTTAAATAATAAAATACTGGGGCCCCTGTCAGTCAAGAGAGATGAAGGCAGAGGGCCTGTGAGGAGGCAGCAAGAGAGAGCCTGCAGAGGGAGACTGAGAGACAAAGGCAGAGAGCCTGCGAGGAAGCAGCAAGAAAGCCTTACAGTGAGCCAAAGAGCTGGAAAACAGCAAGAGAGCCTGCAAAGAGAGACAGAAACAGAGAAGCAAAGAAAGCAGCAGAAAGAGAAGCTGACAGAGACTAGAGAGACAGAAGAGGAGAGAGAAGTAGAGCAAGAGGGCCAAAGCCAGAGCTAGAGAGCTAGAGCTAGAAAGCCAAAGCTAGAAAGCGGGAGCGTGAGCCTGAGCCTGCTTCATAGGTCTCTCCTGACTGACTTCGGGTCTGTCAGCTTGCATTAGATTTCCATGTTTGTGTCATTATTTCGCCCGCGGTTCGGGACCCACAACTCTGCTGAGGCTGGCTCCTCCGGCGGCGACAACACATTATTTCATGCAGTTGTCACTGGCCAATAATTTTGGAAAAATGGTAGATTCAACACATCCCTGTGGCTATCCTTTCTCAGTTTCCATCAAAATATTAACTACTCCTGTCAGAGCAACCAAACCAAATATGGGGCTTGAAGGCTGTGAGCAAGTTATAGGACTAAGAAGAGCAGAAGATTTGCATTTCTGAGACTTTTGAAACAGGTTTGAAGAATATCCTACAGCATGGATTCTGGGAAGAGTGTGGTCTTGGAAAAACATGAATAATCCAAGACAAATTACTCAGTAATAAAACAAACAAACAAACAAAAAACAATTGCCAGTTCTCATGGAGGGACAGTCTCCAAATTCGAAGAATCTCAAGTGTAGATTGCTTTTCGATCATCTACCTTTCTTGTAGATATACATATTAGCAAGTAAGTCATATCAGTTAGGTAAGTTCTCAATTTCTTGAGGATATTCAGAAAAGGGGACACATATAATTTTAGCCCAAATAAAAATGCAAGTCCTCAGAATCTATCATAAATTTTAGTGAACTGAAGGATAGATATAATAGAATGTTCTGGAGACACATTAAGAATTACCAGTGTTGATTCATGTCATGTGAGTGATCTAGTTTCTTTGTTTTGTGGGATGGCCAGTAATAATCCATTTCTCTATTCAAAAAGTTAAAAAAAACAAACAAACTAGTATTTAACCAAAGCCATGTTCAGCTTGCTAGTAAAGTTTAATTAGATGTATTGTTCAGAACTTTTAATAGAGTTAAATCCATAGAAATTCTGTGAATTTCAATTATTCATGACCCATAGATAATACACATTTGATTTAAATTGACCATAGAAAATATTTATTCTAATGACACTAAAATGGACTGTTTTGAGAGCAAAATTGAAAATTATAGCTTATTGTGCTTTGCATATACATGCCTATTAGAGAAAAAGCTGAGAATCATTACCATATTTAAATGTCATTATAAAGAACTTAGGATACTAGGGGGAAATAGGGAAGCTTTTTTTTTTCTTGAATTAAGTTAAACTCTATCCTTTTTGATCTACAAACTTTATTGCCACCTTTACTTTATAAGTTCTATCTATATAGAGTCCTTTGGGTATTAAACTGTTTTTTCTGCAAGTCTAGTTTCTTCTTATAAAAACTTTTTCTCTTCTTTCATTGACAGCTCATCAACCAACATATTTCAGTAGTGACAAACTCTAATGATTGAAGCACATATCTTGATTTCTCTCAGAATCTCAATATATTTCTGATTCAATACTGTCTTTACTGTTATTAGTTCATCCCCTCTCACTGTCTCCTTTCATCCATCAAAGATAAACTACATGTCAGGACTATAATCATTTGAACTGAGAGAAGAAAAAAGAATAAAATAACATTAGTTCACTGTAACTCTGCTATCGTTTAGATTAGCTTGCGGTAATATTTGTTTCTTAATGATTATACCCAATAATAAGTTATACTATTCTAATTTTCTAATAAGTTCCTGAAAACTAAAGTTAGTTGTCATTTGATAACAACCAAAGATTTGTTCAATGTCTCTCTGGTTTGCTTCACACTACCAAATCTGGAAGCAATCTCTGTCATAAAATGTCATGTTATAAATATGATCTGGTGATGATATCTATTTAGCATATCAAGCTAAGCTTGTATGTTGAAGTATTATAATGTTTCAATTGACAGAATCATACATACTGTGCAACATGAGTCTTGCCTGTTAAGAAAAATTTGAATTTCATTACAAAATTATTCTCTTTATTCGGTATCTAACAGTTCATGCCCAGAATTTTGGAACAACAATTTCTATAGTCTAAATAAATCTCATGTTGAATCTAGGTTCTACAAATACATATTTTCATCAGGTTAAAATAAAACAAGGTTATCAAACATTTTATTGATCATGATAAAATTACTTCACTATTTTATTAGATATATATAAAATCTACATGTTTATGTAGCCTGCATTTCCATATATTTTAGATATATAAATATATAAATATGTATGCATAACACATGTTTTATAAATATTTGTATATGACATATATAAACATAGGCTAGAAGTCTCTATTTAACAAGCATGTTGCATATTGGAACAAAAAAATAAGAACTAACAATTTCACAGATGGGATTTTATTCTGCTGTTAGAATAAACCTAGCAAGGAAAGTAATTGTAGCAAATTTTAAAATCAAAAACAGAGACCAGCCTTGGAAATTCCCAGAGCAGAGAAAACCAGTATAGCCATACAAAGTTGAATCTAGCTTATTTTGCAAGGTTAACTTCATCTGGGTCATTTCTTGCTTAGGCCTCTAGAAATCATAAGTAAACCTTAAACTACTTCCCAAGGTTAATATAAAGTAACCACTGACCAATTCTCTATCATTTCAGAAAATTCTAATATTATAACAAGTCACTATGAAGAATAAACAGCTACTGCCTTTTCACTACATATGCTACTTTATAACAATATACTCCTTAGCCTCATTCCCAATTTTGGTTTGAGAGCTCCAGGTCTGCAAACCTCCTTTTGGGTGCACACAAAATAAACATTGACTAATTCCTACCTTCCTGATTCATTAGTTTTCTATTACTTCTGAACTTTTGATAAATAAGTAGATTCCACTTTATACAGAAATGTGTGTGTTTATAGTAAACAGAATAACAAAACTCCTCCCACCAAAGATTTCTACATCTTAATCTCTGCAATCTGTGAATAGATTGGTTACTTTAGGTGGCAAAGAGGGATTAAAGTTGTAGATAGAATTAAGGTTGCTAATTATCTGACTTTAAAATAGGGAGAGTAGCCTAGATTTTTCAGGTGAATCCAATGTAGTCATAAGGGTCCTAAAAAGTGAAAGAGGGAGTCAAAAGATTCAGTGAGCGTGACACACAGTAAGAGAAGGACTCTACCTGCTCTTGTTTATTTTTAAGATAGAGGAAAAGGACTTTAAGCCAAGGAACAAGTGGCCTATTGAAGCTGGAAAAGGAAAGAAAATGGACTTGTTATGAGCCCGCAGAAGGAATGCAACACTGCCAACACCTGGATTTTAGCCTAGTAAAATCTGTGTTGGATTTATTATCTAAAGAAGGTTTGAGGGGCGCCTGGGTGGCTCAGTTGGTTGGGCGACTGCCTTCGGCTCAGGTCATGGTCCCAAAGACCAGGGATCGAGTCCCACATCAGGCTCCCTGCTTGGTGGGAAGCCTGCTTCTCCCTCTCTCACTCCCGCTGCTTGTGTTCCCTCTCTGTCAAATAAATAAAATCTTAAAAAAAAAAAAAGAAAAGAAAAGAAGGTTTGGGCATGTGGGTGGCTCAGTCAGTTGAGTCTGCCTTCAGTTCAGGTCATAATCCCAGGGTCCTGGGATCAAGTCCTGCATTGGGCTCCCTGCTCAGTGGTGAGTCTGCTTCTCTCTCCCCCTCGGCCCCTCCTCCAGCTACTGTGCTCCTCTCTCTATCAGGTATAAAAATAAAATCTTTAAAAAAAATTTTTTCAAGCCACTAAGCTTGTGATAGTTTATTAGAAAGGCAGTAGGTATTAACATGTAATAGCAAATTAGTATGTTTATATTTTAAAATATTTTTGTTTTAATCACATCAATGACTCACCTAACTTATGTAATTCATGAATAAACACACTATTTATTTTTTACCTTAAGATTAAGCCTTTTTACCTGCCTATAGTGACTAGGTTTTCAGATATTCACTTAATGCTATCAAAATAACACCTATAAAACAGAATAAATTTTTTCCTCATTATAAAAGTATACGGTGTCTTATGTGTGTGTGTGTGTTGAAAGGAGAAGTAAAATTATGTGCCTGTAAAGGATTTGTTACTCTGTTAAGGTGCACACACACACACACACACACACACACACACAAAGACACACACAAATAGAACATTGTCTGACATACAGACACACACACATTTTGTTTTTAATAAGATAAAATTTATATATAATAGAAGGCATGATCTTATATAAGATTTAGAACTTTGAAAGATGTATAAATATAGGAAATCAATACCTTAAGAAGGTATGGAACATCCCATCCTTCCAGAAAGTTTCCTTCTGCCCTTTTCTAGGAAATCAGTTTCAACCATCACAACACACTCGCCCCCCATATTTGTTTGTCTACTCTCCTGTTGAATAGTTGAGCTGTTTCTAGTTGAGACTATTACAACAATCTACTATAAGCACTTGAGTACAGGTCTTTTTGAGTATACTTCCTTGGTTAAATAACAAAAAGAGGAATTGCTGAGTCATAATGTAGTTGTAAGTTTAATTTTATAATAACCTGCCAAATAGATGTCCAAAGTGACTCATTTCACACTCCCACCAGCAATGGATGAGGCTTTGTAGTTAATTTTGTAATCAGTATAAATTCTCTAAACCTATTTTTTTTTAAGATTTTATTTATTTATTTGACTGAGAGACAAAGAGCGCAAGTAGGCAGAGCAGCAGGCAGAGGGAGAGGGAGAAGCAGGCTTCCCGCCAAGCAGGGAGTCAGATGCTGGGCTCAATGCCAGGAGTCTGGGATCAAGACCTGAGCGGAAGGCAGCCGCTTAACTGACTGAGCCACCCAGGCGCCCCTTAACCTATTTTGGTTTTATTCCAAGATTCATTGGCTATCCTAGGTCCCTATCACTTCCCTTAATGAAGCTTGTCAATTTCTAAAATCAAATCAGCTGTTATGATTGGAATTAGATTTGATCTCTAGGTAAAACTGGAAAGAGTTAATGCTTTACCTATATTAAATATACATAATATGTAGTATAATTAAGTCTCCTGTATCTTAATGTAGGTAGTCAAGATAGGGTTATTTATTTTCATTTTATTGTATAATAATTTGTTGCTATAAATAAATTAATGGATTTTTATATTGTTCTTGTATCTTTGCTAAATTTAAAAGTTTGCTGTTTATCAGTTTAATTGATAGGTTTTATTTATTTATTTATTATTTTTTAGATTTTATTTATTTATTTTAGAGAGATTGAAAGAGTGAGAAAAAGCATGAAAGAGGAGAAGTTTAGAGGGAGAAGCAGACTCCCGGTGGAGCTGGGATCCCAAGGCAGGACTCGATCCTGGGACTCCAGGATCATGACCTGAGATGAAGGTAGTAGCTTAACCAACTGAGCCACTCAGGTGCCCCAGTTTTTTTTTTTTTATTTTTATACCTTGCTTAGGATTTTTTATGTAATCAATTATGATGTCTATGTACAAAGTCAGTTTCATGTCTGTCTTTTCAAAGTTTATGCATTTTTTTTTATTTATTGAACTGATTAGGATTTCCAGTAGAATGCTAAATTTGGGGGATGGGCCTTCCTCGTTTACTTTCTGATATTATGGAGAACACGTTTAATATTTTGCCATCACATAGGTATTAAAAGTAGGTTTTACATGCATGTTCTTTATGAGATCAAAGAAATTTTCTTCTTTCCTACTCAGTTGAGGTTTTTAATCAAAAATGGCATTGAATTTCCCTAATGCTTTCCTGCATCTATTAAAATGATCACATGACTTGTTTAGATAATGTGATGATTGTTTTTCTAAGTTTATATTCCTGGAGTTAACACAAGTTGTCCACAGTTGGAAAACCCCAGAGGATCATTCTGACCTCTTAAATAAGCTTGGAAGTATTCATACATTTCCTCATTTATTTGAAAGTGTTTAAGAGCCTTGAGAGAAAAGCTTTAATAAAACAAACATAGTTTTCACCAAGTACTTACCAAAGAGATGTATGGCCCAAAAGGCCCAACTCTGTACTGGGGAAATAGGAAAATGCAGATCTTTTTGGAGGATTGGAGAGAGGGTCTGATTTGATACTAAGCAACAGACAGCAAATGACCGAGCAATCATCTTATCAGAAGCTTCATTTCGGGGGTGCCTGTGTGGCTCAGTGGCTTAAGTATCTGCCTTCAGCTCAGGTCATGATCCTGGGATCCTGGGATTGATTCCTGCATTGGACACCCAGCTCAGACTCCCTCTCTGACTGTCCTTCCTCCCCACTCATGCTCTCTCTTTCGCTAACTCTCTTTCTCTCAAGTAAGTAAATAAAACCTTAAAATAAAAAAAAGAAAGAAGAAGCTAAATTTGGCATCGCCACTATGTCACAGAATTGGGCAGCCTCAGAAGATTGTATCAGAAGATGACTATGACATATTCAAAAGTGGCCCAGGAAGACTAGAGGGCAAAAGTAAGCTGCATGCACAGGTGGTTTCAGTTCTCATATAATCTATTATTATTGCACCAATATCTCTCCCTCAGCTCACATCTATGGCCTTTAGGGTAGTTCTGTATGAACAGCTATAAGAGGAGGAAAGATTCCTGGGCCTTCTTCACAGATTGGTGACCCAGTAAGTTAGAGTAAGTTGAAGATAGAACACTGATATACGAGAGAGTCATTCAAGGGTATCCTGAAAGACAGAGAGATATGGAGAAACAGACCAGTGGGCAGGGCTTTGGGGCGTGGTTCTGGTCATTCATTTTGTGGACTGAGAGAAGCATTCTGACGTAAGGATACAAGTGGACCCCTAGACAGTGGTGAATGAACGGATTTTTATCAAGTTCAAGGAAGGAAGAGGAATCCAGGTAAAAGTAAATGCTGATAAAACTGTGGAAGTGGACATAAAATGTAAGAATTGATGCATTAAACAGTAGTGTTCATCAATGAGCGTCCACTGTTGTCACATGTGTTATTTAAGAGTTTGTAAATGATGGGGACACCTAGGTGGCTCAGTTGGTTAAGCAGCTGCCTTCAGCTCAGGTCATGATCCCAGGGTCCTGGGATTGAGCCCCGCATCAGGCTCCCAGCTCAGCAGAGAGCCTTCTTCTCCCTCTCCCCCTGCTTGCTGCTCTATCTAGTTGTGTTCTCTCTTTATCTCTGTGTCAAATAAATAAATTAAATCTTAAAAAAAAAATTTGTAAATGATGATATTTCACCTGCCCCCAAAGTAAATTTCCTTTTATGGAATTTGATAGTATTTTCATTTCTCCTTTTTTAAACTATAAAAATCTTGTTAAGAAATTTCATAAGCATATTTATTTTAAAAATTATTTTGAGAAAGCATGTTATCTTTGTTGTTATTTTATTTTTTTAATTTTTGAAAAAAAATTTTCATAAATTTTTTACCTGAAAAAAAAGTATCTTACCTGGCCCATGTATTAGTCATGGTTCTCAAAAAAAATAAAGATAGATAATTGATGATAGATAGATAGATAGTTGATAGATAAATATATAAATTAGATCAAAAAATTATATATATTATATATATATATATAGAGAGAGAGAGAGAGAGAGGAGAGAGAGAGAGCACTGAGCCAGGGGACAGAGGGAGAAGGAGAAGCAGTCTCCCCACTGAGCAGGGAGACTGACAGGGAACTTGATCCCAGGACCCTAGGATCATGACTTGATCCATAGACAGACACTTAACTGACTGAGCCACCCAGGCACCCCACACCTACTGGTATAAAAAAAAAAACAAAAAAACAAAAAAAAACACTCAAATTGGGGCACCTGGGTGGCTCAGTTGGTTGGGCGACTGCCTTTGGCTCAGGTCATGATCCCGGAGACCCGGGATCAAGCCCTGCATTGGGCTGCCTGCTTGGCGGGAGGCCTGCTTCTCCCTTTCTCACTCCCCCTGCTTGTGTTCCCTCTCTGGCTGTGTTTCTCTCTGTCCAATAAATAAAATCTTTAAAACA